>JAAAKG020009670.1:0-21113 GCA_010014905.2 Druon quercuslanigerum
ATAGTTTTCTACAATTTTCTACGTATATTACGTCGTTTATGTATTATACGTAGAAAACCTCGAGTGACATGTCACAATCCATCTCTGTTGGGAAGTGGCATGAATATCCTGATTCTAGTCACCTTGTGTCATCAAATACATCTTAGTCTCAATACCTATATAATATAAATAATAAAATATAAAATAAATGTCAATTTTGGAACACTTGTGACCCAATTGAATTAATTCTTATTTTTATATTTACAGATTTCGTTTGGACCAAGAACTGGTAAGACTAGGGATTTAGAACTGTTTAGATTTAGAACCTAGGGAGATGCTGCCACCTGGTGCAGAATATATTTTTCATAGGAACGATAACATGGCTGCCAATTTTATGGCTGCCATCGCGAGGTATAATTTTAAGTGAGAAGTGATTTCGCGAGTTGATTTTTTGTGCCAATTTTGAAATAAGTGAAAAAAATTTACAGGATAAAGTAGCTAAGGCCCTAGCGGGGCCCTTGAACAGATGTGAGTTGTACAATTATTCTTTAACCTAGGATCTAAAAACAGTTTTCTGACACATAATTTGTTTCTTAGATCTAGAAGACTTTTTACTCATATTTTAGACTGGAATTTATATTCTTGAAATTTAGAAATTTGAAACTCTAAATGTCTTGAATATGAGAATTCTATTTAAACTATCCTTTCCAATTAACTGATGATACTTGTGCAGTTTTTATTCAAATGTTCATGAGATTCATCTAAATGCGATGTAGATAGTTTTTCTAGGTTAATTTTTATCATTCTAATACGTGTTTTTAAAATTTTGTAAATACTTCGGTGTTGTGTCTTGATCTTTTTAAAAGTTGTTTATAATAACTAGAGCATATAACAGATCACTGAAATAAATCAGTAAGCGTTTCTAATTATTTGATTATAATTCTAATTCTAGATCCAGAAATTAATAACTATATTATGTGCTTGATTGTACTCTTGATAGACACTATTGATGTATTTTAGATGGTGATCGAGGCACCTTTTTTGAACGCAAATTAGTGGGGTCTCAGGTGAGAATAATGCTATAATACATGAATTAACAATTATGAATAAACTGTCAACATTTTTTTATTTAAGTGCACAGTTGCAATTAAATTGAATAAAAACATAAACATTTTGTACATTTTTAATGCGCTTTTTATATTCGCTCACTTGCCTCATTTCGCGTTTATCCGCAATTCACAACGCCATTCGGAAATATGCCAACAGTCTGTTCGTGAGACCAATAGATGGTGATACGTGTATATTATTATTCATTGTGATCATGAATATTATTAACAAATTCATTTTTTAATTTAAGAACCCAAAACATTCTGCACGCTCTGTACGTATAAAAATCGTTACTTTTTTAATATAAAAATTTGCCTACGTGATTTTACACTTCAAAGAGCTTTAATTAGTTCTTAATTTTTTAATTTGAAAGGGTTTTCAAATTAAAAAAATATATTTCATTTATTTCATTTGATAAAGAATTTTACATTATTAATCTGGGAACTACTTTTAATTTTAACTATGATTAATATCAATATTTTTAACCGAAAATTCATGTTTATGGTCGAAAATTAATCTTCTTGGTTAAAATTCACCCTTTTTTGTTGGGTTGGGGATTGAACTAATTTCTTTAAGGGTACACTAATTTTTAGAAAACTAAATATTAGTTTGGTTTAAGATTCTTCATTTTAGTTAAAAGTTCAAGTTTTTTAGTTGAAAATTCAACTGTTTTGTAGATAATTCGTACTTTTGGCTTTAAAATTCAGCAATTTTGTTAAAAAATCTCTTTCTGATGAGAAATTCATCTTTTGTTCTTTGAAAATTAAAGTATTTAGTATAAAATTCATCTGTTTTGTTTGGAAATTTAACTACTTAATTACAAGTTGAATTACTTTGTTAAAAATCCATTTTTTTAAATATATATGTCTTTGATTGAAAATGTAACTTTTTTGTTGAATATTCTTATTTCTTTGTTAATAAAGATTAATTTTTTATCTAAAAATTTCACTATTCAATTTTTGGTTTGAAATTTATGCTCTATAAGTTAAAAATTGCACTATTTATTAGAAAATTAATGTTTTTTCTTGAAAATCCATCTCTCGTGTTTGAAATTATCCTTCTTGGTTAAAAATTCACCCTTTTCGGTAATAAATGCAACTGTTTGGTTTTAAATTAACCTGTTTTGGTTGGGGATTGAACTATTTTTATTAAGGTTGAATTAATAAAAGAAATTATTATTTTTGGTGTTATTAAAGATCTATCATTTTAGTTAAAAGTTCAACTGTTCAATAGATAATTTATACTTTTGACTTTAGAATTCAACAATTTTGTGGAAAATTATCTTAATGGTGCAAAGTTCATCTTTTTGATTGAAAATTGAACTATTTGGTTAGAAATTCATCTATTTCGTATGACAATTTAACTATTTAATTTGAAGTTGAGTTCCTTTATTTAACATTCAATTTAAAAAAATTTATTTCTTTGATTTAACTTTTTGGTTAAAAACTCTTTTTTGTTGTTGTTAAGGATTAAATTTTTATCTGAAAATGTCACGATTACAGTTTTGGTTAGAAAATTATCCTTTGTAAGTTCAAAATTCAACTATTTAATTAAAAAATTATGTGTTGTTGAAAGTCCGTCTTTAAAGTTGAGTATTTTGGATAAGGTTTGAGGATTTAGTTGAAAATACTTCTTTTTTGGTTCAATTCAACTAGTTGAAAATGTGTTTTTTTGTTTTTGTGGGACATTTGTCTTCCAGAGGGGGGGGGGGGGGGGGGGGGGTTCTACACAAAGGCCACGCGGTGGTCCAGTTTAAACAAAAATTTTAATGCATATCGCCCCCAAATTTGTTTAAATCCACACAAAAAATAAATGCATTAAAAAACATATTAAAAGGATCCGCAAGCCCCATGCACTAGACATATTGCCTTACGAAAAAATGACATTTTTGTATATTTTATTCAGAATCTTCAATATTAGGTGTGTCGTGGTGATTCTCAAAATTTCTCTTCACAATTAGTCAAAGAATACGAATAAAAAATTACTTTTTGAATTTAACGTCCATAAATCTATTTTATACTGTACTAAAAAAAACCCAAAAGTGAAAAATTGGGGGTCGCAAGTTTTTGACGCTAAGTATTATTTGCTTGAAGTTTCTCTTAGTAAAAATTATTTGTAACGCATAAATATATTACTTTTTTTGATAATTAGATGTTGGGATACATGTTTAAACAATTTATTATTGTTTATAGCCATTTTGTTTTAGAATAGTGTCAGAAAGCCGTTGTTTTTTTAGAATCATGCGAGAAACTTGCAGTTTTTTTTGAAATTTTTCACTTTGCCCACTTTTAAATTATAGTGAGGTAATAACACCGGCACACAAAATAACCTAGTTGGCTCATATTTTTTCGAAAAACATAAAAAAAGACGTAAAAATGACGAAAACAACTATCTTTGCTGTATTTTTAGGGTAAAAATGGAATTTTTTATGTCTAGTAAATTTAATTACCGTACCTATATAATTTATTGGGTCACTTAATCCAATTTCATGGTAAAAATAACCCAATTAGATCGTAGTTTGTCTTTAAAACTCTAAATTAACCAAAAATGTGAGCAAACTGGGTTATTTGGATCCCGGATTCGGATTCAGCGACCCCCAAAAAATATAGGTATGCTGGTGTTGTCCACCGGACAGACAACTTTTTTCGTGTGCCGGTGTAATTAATTCAAAATAACGAACATAATTGCTTAAACAATTTATTATTATTCTCTTTCAATGTTATAAAGTTGCGGTTTTTTATGAAATTTTTACCTTTTTTGTATACTTTTCACTTAGTGTGGTAATAATTACTGCAAGTTAACAAACATAATTGTTTAAACAATGTATTATGGTTTATAACTATCTTCTCTTAGAGTAATGCTAGAAATTTGCGGCTTTTTCTGAAATTTTCAGCTTTTCCTTGACTTTTTCAATCCCTCACAACAAAATCATATCTTTAGCATATCCATAGGATATCTCGGCGGAATATAGGATATCCATGCCATATTCCAAGGATATGTTCATTTCCTCCCGGCCTCAAAAATAGTTTAGCCCGCATGTTGCTGATAAGATGCCTTTCTTTTATTAGTATAGAAACTTAGAAAAAATATTTAAAAAAATAAAAAAAGTAGTATTTTCAAGAACATCTTTTGTATTATTTTCTGCATATTTTAAAAACACGAAAAAAGTATAATTTCGGATAAAACCCATTTGTTTTATTTTTTTTTAATATTTAAAAAAAGTTTTTACTAATAAAAGAAAGGCATCTTATCAGCATCATGCGGACTAAACCATTTTTCAGGCCGGGAGAAATTGTCCCCCCATAAAAATGTAGTTTAAATTTTTTTTCATTAACTATGAGAAATATCGCAAAAGAACAAGAGACGTTTTTCGTAGAATTTTTTTAGACGTTCACACTTTTATTTTAACATTTTTGCGTATCTATAATTGTTTCCAGGAAAAATAAAAAAAATCGTTTGTAACAAAAAAGAATTCTTCTGGCTACAGAACTTATTTAGCAAGAATTAAACTTACAAAATATCTTCATTCTCAAAGTACAAATTCAAAAAAAATTAACAAAATATTTAAAGGTGAGTTTTTTGAGAAAATCGATTTTTAATTTTTTGTTAGTAAAACTGCTGCTATTTTGTTAATTTTGAACCTTTTTTCAATTTTCCGGGGAATTTTCAAGGAAGGCAATAAACCCTACTAGAATCAAGATGTTAATAATAAATATCCTAATTAGTCAAAAAATTATAAATTTTAAAGAAAATATTTGGATTTTTTTAAGCAACAAAGGATTAAACTCAAATACGCATACATTTTTAGAAAAAACTCTGTTTGCAAATCGGGAAAATACGTATCGCCTAATTTCCGCTAAAAAACAACATGTTTCGCCCTCGTGAGGTTCTGCGGTTTCGAGTGTAGGGGCCCTGCATGATATGAAATGGATTCGGTCCATTATTAATAATAAAATAATTATCAGTACATTCAAATATTTCATTCTATTCTAATTTAAAATTTGACTTGTTCATAATTAACTGTTCAAAATTAATATTGGATAACATTTTCTGTTTCCGGTTTTAAATTTTACAACATGTTTGAAATTGTTTCATCTTCAAGTTTTTTTAAAGGAGTTTATGTATATTTTAGATTTGAACAGAATAATTTTGTCGATGTAAAAAGAACAATGGTTTGGATCATTCTTCCGCATATTTACTAATTTCGGAGAATCTCCTGCTTAATTCAAATATTTTATATTTGAAGAGAAAAGGAAAACGTTTAAAAGAAAAATATAGAATTTAAACAAAATTCATTAAAAATAACCAATTATAAATTAAAATTTTTTTATTTCATTCACAAAATTTCTTTCATTAAAAATATTTTGATTTTAGAATTTTAGTTCTTAAATATTAATGTTCACTAATGAGAAAGTAGTCAGCGAAAAATCAGTGAGAAGTCAGGGAATTTAAAAAGGAAGTTTTGCAGCCACACTGTAAACAGCTGCATTCAAATGAAAAAATTTAAAGTAATTCTTAAACACGATCGTTTTTAAAAAGTACAATTTAGCATGTATAGTATTTGCATAAAAAAATGTTTTTTTTTTGTTTGAATAGATGAGGACCATAATCGCATTTGCAGTAGGCGCAGTACTTCTTAGTAGGAGCTGATCGATCGTGTATACAACATAAACAGGTATATTAATAATTTTCAATATATATGTATGTTCATTTGGAAAGGGCCTACGTGTTTTCCGGAAGTAATTTTGTAAGAATTTTATGCACCTTGAAAAATACGGGAAAATATCGATATCTCATGAGAAGATTCAGCAAATCTGTAGTCATAAATTTAAGTTCAAAATTTGTAATCTTTTTGCGTAAAATAATAATTATTGTTATACAGAATTCAATGATCAAAACGTGTGCGGAGTAAAACGTCATCGATTTATTACCAGCCACTCATAAGCGTAAAAGTTAAACTCAGTGAAGTTTCTTGTGCTGGTTTTCAGCCTTATTTCTGCTTGTTTATTGATAAGTTTGTTATTTATAAACACGGCATTTAGGAAAAAGAATTTTTAATTTTTCCGAGTATATCGTATTCTGGATCTAAGTTCAATGAGGTTGAAATTGGTTAATTTTGAGAATAAACGACAATTTACGTGTAGGTAAGAAAATTAAGATAATTCAATTAAACAATTTGAAAATAAATATCGTCAAAGTGAAAATTTTTAAATTTAAAAATTTCATTAATTGAACAGTCAAAAGATTTATGGTTAAAAGATATAAATCTGCGCTATTATTTTCAATGCTCTAAATTGAAGAATGAATCTTTATATTTGTAAATGTTTAAAATTATATCGTCTTGAAGAAATTTTGTGTTAGACGATTTTCAAATTTAACGATTATAGATTTTGTTTAAACTCAAACACTTTTTAAACTAGAAGTTAGCTGTTTTTATTTAAAGTCGTTTGAAATCAATAATTGTTCAAAAGTTATTCATAGATCAAAATTTAAAAATTTCAGTTGCAAGTAAAAAGAAATTAAGCACTTAAAATTATCACTAGAAATATAAGTTTTGTACTCTGAAATTTCAATTTGATTTATAATTTAAATTTCTAATTGCCTAAAGTTGAAATATCGGGATTTTGAAAATTATGGTATCAAAGTTTCGGGATATTTCAATTTCGTTACTAAATATTTTCGGAAGTTTTTTTTGTTTTTGAATTTGAAATTTCGAAAATTTCCTAGTTTGGTAATCACATTGTCAGTATTTATCAAAATTGGGACTTTTAGTTTTCGGCAAAATTAAATTATCCTATATGATTTTTGCTTCTTTCAGACATAAAACTGTGGATGTTTTTTAAAAAAGAATTGATATTTTCGAAAACATATTTCATATTGCAAAAAAATAAATTTTTCCATATGAAGAGATAGTTAGCAAGAACGAATCGCACAAAAGGTCTCCGTCATATTACAGTGAATCTAAAAAAATCAAAGCCGGCCTTCTTGAGAAAATTCCTTTTTTAGTTTTTTTCAACAAATACTTTTTAAATATAATTTTCATTCATTTTTTCATAATTCTGCCTTAAACAAGAGTTATGCTTTTCATTTACATATTTTTTTCCATTTATTACCAAAAAATGTAGATTAAAAAAAGTGAACAAAAAGTAAAACATGAAATTAAAATATGTAAACAAACAGAAATGAGGCAGAAAAAACAGCATAAGAAATTTCACTGATTTTAACTTTTACGCTTATGATTGGCTGGCAATAAATCGATGACGTTTAACACGGCACACGTTTTTACCATTGAATTCTATCTCATTGCGAAACCCTAGGAGGACTATTTTTGGTTTTGAAAAGTCATTAGAGATTTTAATTTAGTACAAACACGTAGTAATTTGTCAGCACTAGCCGTTTTGGATTTTCAAACATTATGTATATTTTCAGCCCGCCCTAATATTTAGTGCTCCCCAGACGGCGTTAAAGTTTTAATAGAGAATATCTCTCAAATTAAAAGAGATAAGTGCTTTTAAATATAGGTCTCTGAATTCGTTTTGGTTTCATCTATAACTTCAGATGATTTATAAACAACAGTTACCTTCACATCTTTCCAATAATATGGATAATATGTAAAATAAAGTTTTTTTCCATTAGATCTGCGATTACAGTCGTATTTTTGTTTTAAATCTGTACAATTTTCGTCTACTGGAATTTTATCTAGAATCAAACAGATTATGTTGATTTCAGAGAAAATTACAATGAAAAAAACTGTATAGATTTACAAGATGGATATGTGTGTTATGGTTTTGATAAAAAAAATGTTATTTTGCTTATTGTTCATATTGTTGGTCATATGTTAAATTATTGTGTTTTTAAATACTCACACGTTATAGATGAAATCAAGATGAACTCATATATACATCTACATTTAAAATTGCTTATCTTTATTAATTTTTGAATTATTCTATAGTAAATCTTTGAAGCCGGTTGAGGAGCACTAAATATAATTTGGTTTATCGCAAATTTATACATTATATTTTTTATGGTTTAGAAAAAAAATATCAAGGTGCAACGTAATTTTTCTAAACTAAATGTTTTTTAAAACTGAATGCTTGAGTGGTTCGAAAAAACTAAATTTCCAGTAATCAATTTTGAATAGAAAAAATCTGCCCGCTTTGCGGACATATTCTCATCGCGCGCTAAGAGCGCAAGTTTGAGCGCTCCTAGGGTGCGCGTCTAATGGATCTCGCGCTTTGCGCTCGGATATTTATTCTTTGCATTCTAAATTTTCGACTTAATTAGGTGTAGTTAAAGATTAAGTTTCTCAAAGCTCTGTAGGCTTTGAGGTACACATGCTCATCGTGACACTCGCGATGCGCGCTCGATTTTTGAAGGACATTTATAAACAGGTTTTGTTCAATCTTTTTTTACATTCTCATCATTTATGATTAATAAAGTATTAGAATTGTTGGAAATTTGACACCACATTTTTTTAACAGATCTCCACGTTTCGAAACCCCCTGAATCCGAAAATCAAGTTTTTACGATGGCGTCTGTCTGTCTGTCCATCCATCCGGCCGTAAGTCCGTAAACACGACAACTCTCGAAAAAATGAACGGATCAGTTCGATCCACACATTTTTAGGCCCTAAAAGAAAGGACGAGTTCATAAACCAGCCATTTTCGATAAAAATTCAAAAGTGAGCGCATTTTTTAAATTTTTGAGACCACTTTTTTCTGAATTTGAAAATTCTATGTACGGATATTTATAGTATTAGAAAAGACGAGCAATTTATCCCAATGACTTCATTCGATAAAAAGAATCTTCTCAGAGTTCGTCTTTTGTAATACTATAAATATCCGGTGCATAGAATTTTAAAATTCAGAAAAAAATGGTCTCAACAATTTTCAAAAAGGGCTTACTTTTCGAATTTTTATCCAAAATCGCTGGTTAACGAACTCTTCCTTTCTTTTATGATCTAAAAAAGTGTTTCAAAGGTCGATTTGATTTGTTAATTTCTTCGAGAGTTATCGTGTTTACTGACGGACGGACGGACAGACAGACGCCATCGAAAAAACTTGATTTTCGGATTCAGGATGTCTCGAAAAGTGGAGATCCGTTAAAAAACGGTAGTGTCAAAATTCGGACAATTCTAATACTTCTTAATCATAAATGATAAAAATGTAAAAAATGTTAGTTCTTTACAAACTGAATATTCTGTAATTTTTTTAAACTGGATTAATATCTTTTACCTTCTCATGCGGGCTGAAATTAAAAAGTCAAATTAAGCATAAAATTTATGAAAAAATGAATTCTTAGTCACCAATTTTTGAATATATTTATATGCCAGAAGATTTTATGGAAGTACCAATTTGACATTAAAAAATGTGGAAAATTCGAAAGGAAAAATATGAATTTTTTTCAAGTTTCGATTTTATTATTATTGAAATCTGTGAAGAAAATAACTTCAAAAATAAATTATAAGAAGATAATAATTATTTGCTCAATTATTAACAATTAGAGTTTTCAAATAAAATCCGCCTTGTTCCGGAAATGAGTCAGCCCAACTCTGGATTGTAATATGGCCCTTTATGTAAACGTTTCTTATTTCAGCAATACTATACAGATTTTTTTGAAGTAATATTATGCGCGACAGATAGAAATTACGTACCTGGAGCACTCTAGTCTATACTAAGTGTACAGAAATTTCCATATACTTAGTATAGAGTGCTCGAGGTACGCAGTTTCGGTCTCCGTGAGTTGCGTATTTTCTCTCAGGATCCATAGATTAAAAAATCAGTGACTATAAGAATTAATTTTCTCATACATGGGTAATTCCCCAAAGACAGGTTACTTTGGTGTCCATGGATTATATTATTAAAACTACTAGTTGAATTATTGTAAAAATTTGTAAAGATCTTTATTTTAGTACCTCATGACAAATACAATAATAAAAATTATGTTATATTATTGTAAACCAGTGTAAAAAAATATTATGTACCCGAAAATTCGCTTTAACAGATGTCCACACATGCCTCAGACCAATTTTGAACTCACTTAGAAAATAAATATTGAACTACTTTAAAATTGATTTGTAAAAATCCTAAAGTTACACTTTAAAGTACAATCTTCACCTCTTTACTTTTCTTCATAAAGAAAAAAACGGTCAACAAAGCATTGTGTATTTTTTTTTAGTATCGCTTGAAGTAACTAGCAGTAACTTTTATATTTCACAACAGGATTTACAGATAAAAGGTTAAGATTTGGATCAGACCGACAGAAAATGATTTGCCAAAGGATTTTTCAATTTATTTAACTTTAAAGGTTTAGGAACACTTTTTGTGTTGCTTCCAATTGAAGTAATATCAATTGACGTTACATCCGTCGACGTGACCATAGTTTTATGTTGTGATGTCCGCTGATAATATGTCTGCACGTCAAGGGCCAAACAATAATACCAATAGCATGGATCGAAAAATAATATTTTTTATAACGTGAGCAAAAGTGGTTTTTCACCATAAATGTATTTATATATAATTTTTTTACAAAGCTATTTTATTGAATTATGAACACTTATGGTGTAAAATAATTTTTCTCTAAAATTTTAAAATCAATATATAAAAATTAAATATTTCTTGTTATATCTGGAACATATTTTTCTATCATACTATTCCCCATTTGTGAAAATTTAGTTTTCATTCTTTTACTTTATTCAAGAAGAATTCTAGTTGCAGGAAAGATGGAAAATGGGTGAAAACGTCACAAGGCTCTACAAGCCTTTCAAACAAATTTGTAGCGTGAATACTTTTGTAAGTTTTTTTTTTGAGGGTAATGAATCTAATTTTGACGAAAAAAGATCATTTTGAAAAAATATTGTTTTTAAATTTACTTTTTTCGAAAGTGCCCTCTGCGCGGAGAATTCCCCATATATTTATTGCGTAAATTAATTTTTTTTCATTTGCAGCACGCTTGAAAAGGTAAAATATATTAATAGATTTAAAAAATTTAACAGTATATTGAAGTCATCAAGAACAATTTTTTCCTATCAGAAATTCATCGCATGAAATGCATTTTTTTCTGCCCACCTTGCTAAATGCACTTCTTTTCCACATAGTTCCACATTCAATTTCCCCCATTTAGTTTTTTTAACCCATCTTAATATACATTCACCACATCTTCGAGCATGTAAAGTTACTTAAAAACTCTCTTTACATACAGTCTGGATGGCAGTTATTTACAAACAAAAAACTATTAAAGCAGTTTTAATTTTATAAATACGATCTTTATTTTTAACTGATTGAAAAGTCTTAGTAGTCCTGAACATAAACCCTTATAGTTACGGTCGGGCGTTCGTCCATCCGTCTATCTTTCGTACTTTTTTCCAAGTTAGGAAATGAGGAGAAATGGGGAGGGGGAGTATGAGAAATGAGGGGAAATGAAGGGAGGTGAATCAGGGGAAGTGAGTTGAAATAAGGGGTTGGCAGTGGGGGAAGTGAGATTAAATTTAGGCTGGGAAGTATGGAAAGTAGGGTAAGTGAGTGGAGGAAATGTAGTGGAATATACGAGGAGATTGGACTAATGAAGGGAGTATAAGTCGTGGATGTGAAGGGAAATAAGGAGAAATTTAGGGAGAAATAGCGGAAATGAGGGGTAAATAGAAGAAGTGTGAGTAAGGGGTAATGACGAGACGTGGTATAAGTGACTGGAAGTAAGGGGAAGTATGGCAAATTATTAAAAATGAAGGCGAGTAGGAAAGGGAAAGTAGGTGAAGGGGTGCGTTATTTGTTGGAGCAGGAAGAGAGGGAAGTAGTGGAGGAAGTGGATGGGAAAGATGTGGCGGAGGCTGCAGTGAGGGTAGGGGTTTTTGAAAAAATTACTTTAATTAACATTTTTTTTATTTTTCAAGATACTTTTTTCTTCAGAAAGATGCTTTTTGCTACTGTTCTTAGTCCCATAAAGCACTTCGAAGCCTGCCTTTAGTAAAATTTAAAATTTGGCTTTAAAACCAATTCCGGAAACCTAGTTTTCCTAAATGACGCGGATAATGGAGGTTATTACATAACTTATTATGTTGACCAAAAGATCATTTCTGAGGTCAATTTCTATTTTTGGGTTTCAAAGATTACTTACATTTTCTTGCTTAGGCAAAATGTCATATTTTTTCAAATACTGTGCCAACTTCATGCTACCGGTCGACAGACAAGACAAGTAACACTTACGATTGTTGTGAATGTAGGGAAGAACAGTATTTTTGGCTAAGGATGACTCAACACCACCTACACGAAGTCACGTACGTTACTTTCAAATATCTTCGTGTCGTTGTCGCTGATTCTGGATGAGTGCGAAAACTGTATATTCCAGATTATGCAATATTCCTTTGACATTTACTACTCTCCAATCCTTCCGCAATATTAATAGCGTCAATCTTCTAAAACCTTAGACATATTTTTTAAACAATTTTTTTTATGAACCAAAATCAGGGAAATCCTTAACACCGGGCTTACTATTTCAAGTTGCATCGAATTCCAGAAAGTCAGGCAAAGTCAAGGAATTTAAAACTGGTCCGGGATCTTTCGAAAAAATGTGTTTTTTTTAAATTCACCTGCCTGATGAAAAATCATTTAAATGAGGCCCTTTCCGGGTTAAAATTTGAATTATCACTGTTTAAAGTCGTGTCAAAAAACATGGGATCTTATGGAAAGGCCTTTCGCGGACTCCAAAAATGGTTAACTTTGGTTTTAAAAAACGTTGAATAGTGCTAGGAAAACTTTTCTAGAGACAGAAAATATAATGTAAAATTTTAATTAATGCTACTTTATACTTGCTTACATGGTATGTGAGCTTCATTTTAGCAAAAGTTAGCCAACTATCGCGCGTGAAGAATGACTTTTACTGGAATCGAGTCTAACCAACATTTAAATTTATATTTTATTATTATTTGAAATTTTTTTATTTATATTGATGAGCATTCAAATCCTTGTCAAATTTTGTATTAAATTCCAAATTTCAGAACAAAATAATTATACATAGCTTTGACTAGCTTTCCCAGTAGCTAGACTTCTTTAAAAATTCGTTTCTGTAACTGACGATTTAACTATTCTATTTTTGGGGGAAATTTCTATTTTTTAAATAGGAATTAAATCTTTTTGGTTGAAAATTCATCTGGTCGAAAATTTAACTATTTGCTTGAAAACTCATCTTTTTCCTGCCATTTTGTTTAATAATTCATGTATTTTGTTGAAAATTAACTTATTTGGTAGGAAATTAAGTCTTTAATTTAAAAATAGAACTGTTTCGTTAAAAATTAAGAATTTTGTTTGAAGGTTCATATTTTGAATTAAGCATTTATTTCGGTAACGGAAAATTCAACTCTACTCCATTTTGGTAGTAATATATCTTTTTTGATCGACATTAAATCTTCTTGGTTAAAAATTTAAGTATTTCGATGAAAATATAATTTCATAACTGAAAATTTAACTATTCTACTTTCGGTTGAAATTTGATCTTTTTTAGTTGAAAATTGATGTATTTTGTTGATAATTTTTGTTTGTATATAGAAAATCCTTCTTTAGTGTTAAAAATTCAAATATATGGCTAAAAATTAAATTTTTTATTAAATATCCTTCACTTTAGTTAAAAATTTAAATATTTAATTGAAAATTCGCTTTTTTGGTTAACGAAAATATTTTTTATCCCGAAAATGTAACTATTAATTTATTTGTTTACAAAATCCTATTTTTTGGTAATTCAGCGGTTTTGGATTAGAAATTGTAATAATTCGATGAGAATTTTTTTTAACGAAGATTCATCAATTTTATAGAAAATTTAACTATTTTGTTTTTTGCTTCCTTGAAAATTAATGTTTTCAAATGTAGAAATGTTAGGGCATTTCAAATTATTCCAAAGAATTTGTAATAGATTATAATAATTTAAAAGGATTTAAAGGGATTTAAAAAATTCCAAGGTATTTTTAAGAGATTAGAACATTTTCAAGATTTTAGAAGATTTTAAGGGATTTGAAATATTCTAAGGCATTTCAAAAATTCCAAGGCATTTTTCAGAGCCTTAAAAAGTTTCGAGGAACTTTAAAGAACTGGAAAGATTTTAGGGCATTTTTGAAGATCCCAGCGATTTTTAAAATAATTTTAACAATTTGAAGGAATTCCAAAAGATTTGGAATATTTAAATGTATTTTATAAGATGTCCGGGCATTTGAATGATTTTTGAGATTCTAAAATCTTTCATGGTATTTGAATTAATTTTCGAAGATTTCAGAGAGTTTCATCATGGATATTTCATAGAATTTCACGGAATTTCATCATATTTTAATGGATTTTAAAGAATTTAATCAGAATAGTTAATTATTTTTTAGGGTCTTTAATATTTAAAATTTTTTTTTGTAATTCGCTTAAATTTATTTGGAATTTACCCTAAAGTCTTGTTAATTTGTCCTCAAGTATTTTACATTGTCCAGAACCTATTAAATTTACTGGAATTTGTATAAAATAATTTTTAACGTTTTCAGTGTACTTGAATTTTTCTTGAATTGGCTTGCTTTTTTTTATTCACCTATTATTTTGATACATATCGAATTCTTCTCATTTCCCATCAGTTCCTCAAAATGCACTCCAATTTTACTGAAATCAATGGAAGTTTTGGATTTTTTCCAATTCATTCGATTTCTTTTCACTTTAACTGGAATTGTTTGCAGTAAAAAAGGACAAAGTATTAACAAAACAGTTGAATTTTCTAACAAAAAGAAGTTTCTCTATCAAAATAGTTGAATTTTCAAGCTAGACTAGAAGCTTATACGCGTTCGACCCCCTGCGTTACTTGCAATTACTTTATTTGGAAATGAAGTTCAATTAAATGATGCTTCAGCAATATTTTAGCGTATTAAAATAGTTAATAATAATACTGGTTATTGGTTGGACTAAGTGAGTAATCAAAGTAAAATATAAGAAAAAATATATTGCAATAAGGTAAAATATACTACAGAAAAGATTAATGAAGCAAAATATTTAATTGAAGAGATTATTAAATAAAGGGAAGAAATTAAGAAAAAGAAAAAATACTGAAATTAATGAAAATGAAAATTTTTACCATTATACATTTTTAATTCTTTTTTAATTCTTATTAAATACCTTTTCTTATAAAAATAAATATGTTTAAATTGTTGAAATGGTTCAAATATAAAAAATTCGTAGTGGACTTAGTGGGCTCCGCAAACAAACTTACTCGTACAAGAAAGGGTAAACTCTTAATTTTTTAATTTAAATTGTTTAAATAAATAATATTTCTTGTAAATTTACAAAGAAAAATAGGAAACAATTATCGGAAAGATATTCTTAGTTAATTATGTAAAAATTGAGCCTATTCGTAGAAGATAGACCAAACTCTTCATTTTTAATCTAAATTGTTTAAATAATTAACAGTTCTTGTAAATGTACAAAGCAACCTAGAAAACGCTCAGCGGGTAGAGATTCTTAGTGGACTTCGAAAAGCAATTGACTTGCAGAAAGAAAACTTAAACGGATAATCATTTTTAGTCGACTCCATAAACAAATTGACTCGAAAAGAAAATGCACAACACTTAATTTTTAATCGATATTGTTTAATTACATAATAGTTCTTGTAAATGTACAAAGGAACATTGAAAAAATCATCGGAAATATATTCTTAATTAATTGTGTAAAAAATTGTGCAAATTTGTAGAAAAAGGCCAAATTGTTAATTTTTTAATCTAAATTGTTTAAACAATTAATAGTTCTTGTAAATTTACAAAGCAACAAAGAAAAAAGGCATTGAATAGTTATTTTTAGTTGAATCCAGAAACAAATTGACTTGCAGAAAAAAGTTAATCTCATACTTTTTAAATGAAATTGTTTAAATAATTAATAGCTCTTGTATATTTACAAAGCAGAAAAGAAAAAAGTCATTGAATGGTCATTATTAGTTGACTCCGGAAACAAATTGAATCGTATAAAAAAGGTCAACTCTTAATTTTTAATCGAAATTGTTTAAGTATTCAATAATCTTGGAAATTTGTAAAGCAAAATAGAAAACAGTCATTGGATCGACATTCTTAGTTGACTTCGAAAACAAATTAAATCGTAGAAAAAAGGCATAACTCTTAAATTTAAATCGAAATTGGTTAAATAATTAATATTCTTGTAAATTTGCAAAACATCAAAGAAAAAATTGATTGAATAGTCATTTTTAGTTGACGCCGTAAACAACTGAATGCATAGGAAAAATGCCGAACTCTTAATTTTTAATCGAAATTGTTTGAATAATTAATAGTTCTTGTAAATTTACAAAGCAACAAAGAAAAAAGTCATTGAATGGTCATTTCTCCGTAAACAAATTGCGTCGTAGAAAAAAGCCAAACGCTTCATTTCCAATCGAAATTGTTTAAATAATTAATAATCTTTCAAAAAAACAGTCATTGGATAGACATTCTTATTGGACTTCGACAACAAATTGAATCGTAGACAAAAGGCGTAACTCTTAAATTTAAATCGAAATTGCTTAAATAATTAATATTCTTTTAAATTTGCAAAACAACAAAGAACAAAGTCATTGAATTAGTTGACCCCATAAACAAATTGCCTCGTAGAAAAAAGCGAAACGCTTAATTTTTAATCGAAATGGTTTAAATAGTTAATTAAAGCAACATAGAAAACAGTCATCGGATAGAAATTCTGATTTGACTTCGAAAACAAATTGAGTCGTCGAAAAAAAAACTCTTAATTTTTTAATCTAAATTATTTAATTAATTAATAGCTCTTGTAAATTTACAAAGCAACATAGATATGAGTTATTGGATAGACACTTGTAGTTGACTTAGGAAACAAATTGAATCGTATAAAAAAGCCAAATTGTTCATTTTTAATCCAAATTGTTTAAATAATTAATAATTCTTGTAAATTTGTAAAGCAACACAGAAAATAGTCATTGGATAGGCATTCTGAGTTGACTTCGAAAAAAATTGACCCGTAGAAAGAAAACCAAGCTTTTAATTTTTAATCGAAATTGTTTAAATAATTAATAGCTTGTAAATTTACAAAGAAATAAAGAAAAAAGGCATTGAATAGTCTTTCTTAGTTGACTCCTTGAACAAATTCACTCGTCGACAAAAGCCAAACCTTTAATTTTTAATCGAAATTGTTTAAGTAATTAATAGTATTGGTATATTTACAAAGCAACAAAGAAAAAAGGCATTGAATAGTCATTCTCGTAAAAAAAAGGTCAAACTCTTATTTTTTAAATTAAAATTGTTTAAATAACTAATAGTTCTTGTAAATTTACGAAACAACAAAATAAATTAAACGCATTCTTTAAAAAATAGTCATTCATGAAAATTCTTTAAATAATTACAATGTTTGTAGATTAAATAAATGTTTTAGAAAACAAAAATGAGCTCCACAAGAATTCGGCATGATCGCTGTAATTTAATCGCTAGGAATGTTTACATCCATAATGTAAAGAGATTCCTCGAGCGTGCTTCTATGAGCGTATGGGAACGCCGTTTTTCTGTTACGCCATTATGCCGTTACACCGTTACTACGTTACTACTTACTATGGACCAACTTTCAAATATAGTAAAGATGCATTTTCAACCAAATGGTGGAATTTTCAAACAAAAAGGTTAAAATTTAAACCAAAACAGTTGAGTTGTCAAAAAAAGACGAACTTTTCTGAAGGCAGTTGAATTTTCAACAAAAAAGTTGATTATCAAAATAGTTGATTCCTCGAACAAATAGATGAATTTTTTGATAAAGAAGAATTAATTTTTAACGAAAGAGTTGAATTCTCATAAACTATAAATTTTCAACGAGTAAGTTTAATTTTCTAATCTTAAAGATGAATTTTCAACAAAATGCATGCGGATTGTCTACCATGTGTACGAAAAAACGATATAGCTGAGGGAACAATAATTTTGTCATCAGAACTAGAAAGTATAGTCCTTGCATCAACAATACCGGACGGTCCTCACAACTGTACCAGTATGGGTGTAGCAGCTATACTACTATTCGTAAACGTCATATTGCTCCACGAAACACACACTCACACACATTTGCGAAACGCTGTTTTTATGGTTCAGAAGTTCTCAGAAAATGGAAATTTGAAAAAAGTATACGTTACGAAGAAGCTTTTAGCAATACTGTTTTTTTCCATATAGTTGAATTTTCATCTTATGAAGGATAAATTTCCAACCAAAAATTAAGTAGATACATTTGCAGATAAAGAATTAATTTTGAACAAAAAAGTTTAATTTTCAAACAAAATTGATTAACAAAATTAATTTTAGACAAAGTAGTTAAAGTTTCAGCTAAGTAATTAAAATTTCAAAGAAAAAAGATTAACCTTTAATCAAAAAGTTTATTTTGCTACCAAATTGTTGAATTTACAAGCCAAAAAAATGAATATTCCACAAAACAGTTTCATTTTCGACAAAATGATAAATCTGCTATAAAAAAAGAAGTTTTTAAATAGTAGTTTAAAATAAGTATGTAGGTTATTTTTCAATCAAAATAATAATCATTCTCAACGAAACTTGTAATAGTTGACATTTGAACCAAAAAACATTTTAATTTCAAATCAAAAACAGTTACATTCAACCAAAAATGACGATTTTTTAAGGAAATACTTGAACCCTAAACCAAAACAGATTAATTTTCAACCAAACAATTGCATTTTTAACCAATAATAATACATTTTTAACAAAGGAGATTATTTTTTACCCAAATAACAAGTTTTCAACTAAATAGTTGACTTTTCAAGTAGAATATCCCTATTCAATAAAAAATTACAAGTTTCAATCAAAAATGGAATTGTTATATTTTTACTAAAATAATTTATTCTAAACATAACAAAAAAAAATAATTACTGAGAAAATGGTTTAATTTATGATCAAGGAGTTGAATTTGCAACTAAAATGGCGAATTCCCCAAAAAATTACTATTCAACATTCAACTCAAAAGATGATTTTTTAAGCAAGAAGAATAATTTTCTAAAAATGGTATAGTTGAATTTTTAACTAAAGATTATGAGTTCTGAATCAAAAATAGTTGTATGTTCTAATGAGAAAACGGGGAAAAGTGAGTTTCTTGAAAACGGGCTGAAAAAGAAGAATTATTTAAACAAGGGGAAAAGATCGGAACAGGGGAAATACTGTAGCCCTCAAATTGGTAATCTAGTTTATGGACGGACCCCAAGTGGTGGTAATTTATTATGTTTTAAAAACAAATATTTAATTTACGATCAGAGGTTCAAGGAATATTAAACTCCGTTAATTTTTTTGTTATATTTTAATAAATACTTTAAAGCTTTGTGATCGGGAAAACTAAGATTAATAATATATCGGTCAAACCACTTATAATTTGCATTTTGGTACAATCGAGAAAAAAATCACGGTAACTAAAAGAACTTTTTGGTAATCTTCCTATGAATTAAATTCCTGGCCGCTTTTCGATATTCCGGTAAAAAAAAGACGACTTGCGAAACAAATCTTATCTCGACTCGGGAAAAGTCCAAATGTCAAGCCATTTCGAGCGTGGATATCACTCGGATGGGTGACCGTTTACGGCGTATGAAATTGTGTTCTTTCGACGGGGTACGGTCGGATGTCTGACTTTTAAAAGCGATTGTTCAAACAACTCTTGAACTTAGGAGGTGGTTTTCTGTAGTTTTCCTCTCCCTCGGCCAAACGTCTAGGTAAAATTATAAGAATTCTAAAAAACTCGGGGATGCAGCCTCGAGTTATCACTGGTTGTGATTAAATTCATGCAGGGTCCCATATCCAATGAAGTGGAGTCGTCTGACAGTACATTTACTCATGTTCAAAGACTTAAATGATACTCATCAGCTAGGATGATCCATGTATAACCTCTGTTTTACCGGGGTTTTAAAATCAGAAATGATAGTGCAATTGGTTTTAACCGCATTGCTACTGGACTTGAATGGACCAGCCTTACAAGACACTGAGAATAATAATATAGTAGTATAGTGCTCAGAATTGATTCTGAGTTAAAGTTGAAATGCTATCACTATTTTTTGAAGGTGAATCACGCGTCCATGAAGTCTTCCTGCGTTGATGTGCATGACGAAGCGGCCGCAGATATAATTAGTTTGCTTATTGACTTGAGTAGTAACAATAGATAAGTTGCTAGTTGTAGTGCGAAATTTTGAAGAAGGATTCTGTCTTGATAACGATCACGTAAGTTGGCGCCATTTGGTTGGTTAATTACCCGAAACGAACAAACCATGCTCTGAGAGAATTGCTTGACGAGGGATCTGGGTCGGTCTAGAAATAACCTTCTGCAACTGCATTCACCTCCACTGCCGGCGACATCATCACTACCGTACCCAACACCCCCACTTCGCGGTAAATGGTTGGTGTCTCAATGAAGAAGAGATCTTGATAAGAGAAAGCTTACTTGTATTTTTTTCCTATAAAATATATAACACGAAACATATTTCATTGTCAGAGAGGAAACGCAGTGCAAGCTGGATACACTTTCTGTATCTATGAATTAGTCTATTAATTAATATTGATTCGTCTAAACGATAAGGTTCTATCCTTAAGTTTTTTTCACAGGAAGCTGGATTTTAAGAGAGCGCGTATGTTCCAATACAAATTATGGACTCGCACCAACCACACTATTGACTATTGACACCATTTCTCACTTTTTTTGAGCCAAAGCACTATTTTGCTACGAAATCGAAAAAATTGACACAGAAGATACTATTTTTTCACAATTGTCCTCTAATGCCACTATTTCTTTACTTTCACACTAATTGGCCAAATTAATGTGTCCGCTATCTTAACCCGTTACAACATATCGGAAAATGATCTCAATGGCTGCTTAAGGGCCTTGCATAAATTACGTAAGTTTTTTTCTGAAATTTCGAACCACGTAGTCCCTCTTTTAGGGTCCATAAGATTTGAACCTTCCCCCTCTGCAGAGATATCTTGCGTAATTTTTGCCAACTAAATTTCAGTCGTGACTTTATTTGTGGGTGATACCAAAAATAACTAC
>JAAAKG020009681.1:0-21112 GCA_010014905.2 Druon quercuslanigerum
AAATAACAATAATTGGCAAAAATATATTTTTGTGGCTGAAATTTTTTTCAAATACAGTTATTTTAAATTCAAATAATAATTCTAGAAAATTTAAAATATTTTTTTGTATCAAAATATTTGATTATTGTATTTTAAATAAATGAATACAATTATAGAAAAATTTAATGTTCAAATTAGGGAATTTTATGAATTGAAAATTTTCTGCCAGGAATTTTATTATTCGGACAATTCCCAAGTCGGGAATTTTTTAATTCGGCATTTTTATCAATTGCACTTTTACTTTTAAAAATTTTATTATTCGTCAATTTTATTAATTAGAAAGGTTATTAATCGGGAATTTTTAGGCATCACGCACCGGGCTTTCTGGTTAGTGGTTACGGGACTGTAATTGCATACGACTTTCTATACTTTTTCGCGTTAATATTTGTTAATAAATTTATCGAAAAATGAAATTTAGTGAAAAATTAGTGAAGTACTGCTTATAAATAAAAGTGACTAATATCTGAAATCTAATTGTACATTTTTCAAATCAAGTGTTTATCTCAAAGAGTGCGGAATTTGCGAAAAAGTTCGTATTTGTGATCTAACCTATAAATGCGTAATTGTTTTGGAGATTTTAGAACGGGTAAGTTACTTTAGAGACAGATCTCTCGTTATTTTCTTAAAAATGGTTTAGTTATGTTAATTTTGTGAAAATCATTAATCTCACAATCAATTAAAATTAATTTTTTCTTCAAATTAGAGCAACCAAGAATAAGTTTCGGCGTTTTGCAAAATCTGTCAATATCTGTTTATTATTTTTTTATTTTTAGGATAAATCGGATATTTTTTGAGTTTCAAAATAATCCCTATACATATATTTTGTGCTCTTCTAGTTTGGAATTTTTTCTTCTCAATAATGTCTGTTGTATTTTAAGAATAAATTCGATTTTTTTCTTGTTTCAAAATAATCTCTTTTTATTTTTTATTATACTTGTATTTACAATCACGAACTTTTTGTTTTTACAGTAAAAAATAATATATGATACTTTTATTTTGTGCTCTTCAGTTTCCGAATTATTTTATTTTTTCTCTTCCGATTTGCTAGTCGATGCTTCGGTTTCCAATTTTGATATTTTGTCCTCCATCGCATACATTTGCATACTTAAACATTCAGTTTTTATAGTTTTTATGGGCAATAATTCCTTATTTTTCAATTCAATCGGCTCGTCTTCCACAATCCAAGGAAAATGCGCATAATTGGGATTTTCACTCAAACCAATGTGAGAAGATTCAAAAGTTAAAAAAGTTATTTTAAAGGTCGAATCTTTCGGCAAAGGTTTTAAATATGATTCCACCGTCGACAATTTCAGACAAATTGTTCTGAGAGCTTCTTCCGTTTTTATAAAATATGGGTCCTTTCTGCAAAAAAAAATTCTAAATTAATATTTATTTTCTTATTCGAATTTTATTCATAAGTAAAAGTTCGAATAAGAATTAAATAAGATCGTTACTCTTTATTAGAAGTTATCAGATCCATGATATCAAAGACGAATTTTTCAATCGGTGTTTCTAGTTTATTAAAAAAAGTCATTTGTACTGATGTCACACTCGATTCGTCATCCTTCAATAATTCTCTTAAACATTTTAATACATTTGTAATGTATTCATTCAGTTCCGGATGTTCAGAAACGTAAATTCCGATTCCGTACAATTTTTTCTTTGTGAAAATTGAAGACGGATATAGTTTTCGATAATAGAGAATTTGGTGGAAGGCAGCTTCCATAAATTCAAGTAGAATATCGGGCGTTACTGCGAATTAAACCAAAAAAGTATTAGTTTTGACCAATTTTGCATAAATATTGTCAGAAAATTATTTTCTCTTCAATATTTACCAATCGTTTCTTGAGACATCTTTTTAATATGAAATCTGAAATAAAAAAAGAATGTTTCATGGAAACTAACCATTCAATCGTTAAAACATATTTTATTTTGTAGTAACTTCTCTACGTAAATCAATCTGAATTTCGCGCCCTAATAATTTCCGTTTTTCTTATTGGCGGGTATTTATTTCCATAAAATTGCATATGGCCGCGCGTGTATACAATAAAACCTCTCGGAAATAATAAAAAAATCACATTTATCACCCTTAATTCCTCGATTTATCGCTTGAACAAACAGAGTTTTTAATTAGGGAGACTTTTTAGATAAGTGAAATCGAAATTTCCTGGAAAAACAGTTGTAATTGTGACGAAAATTCTAATCGGCAGTTGGATTAACCTACGAATGCTTTTTCGACTTCAGGGTAAGAAAATTCACCTTTTTCACAATTTTGACACTCTTTTTCTGCCAACTTTTAATACTTCCCGTTATTCTTACACTTGATTTCGTCGAGAAATATTGGAAAGAGAAAATATTCACACACAGGACTTTCGAAAAATGGAAAATTATTACGGACGACAAAGTGTCAGAAATTCATGGCGGGAACGAAATTTCTAGTTATTTTCATGAAAATTACTAGACACGTTTTTTAATCTTAAAGATTTTTCAAGATGTTTGCCTTTTTTCTTAAAGAAAATTACAAAATCTCTTTTTCACAAGAATCACGAGGGAGGTAGTGTCTGCATTTTTTTTAGGTTAGGTTGCTTATTTTCGCTTTGACATTTTGTGATATTCAAATTAGGAAACAAGAAATTGAAATGCTAGACGCAGTTAATACGAAATAATTTCAGTAGTATTTAATAGTGTACATATTTATTTTTTATTTTTAAGAAGTATTTCATTAAGAGATCGACACATTTTTAAATTTAAAGAAGTCGAAATTGTGATGTTTTTCAGGGAAAAATGCCGCCGGTGAAGAAAATAGATTTAATTAAACAAGGTTGGGCATGGACAGAATCTACCCCACCTCACGAGATCCAAAGGACACATTTGGAATCTGCTTATAGACTCGGATTAAAAAACTGCACGTCTTGCAAGTCAGTTTTTCTTTTTAATTCATAGATTTCTGAATTTTCCAAACAATATTCAAATTTTTTTCCATGCTTTAAATATTTTTTTATACGTATTTTACAGAAGAAATTGCTCAAATAATCCGCAATGCCTGACTGGTTTAGGGGAGGATAAATACGTAAATTCAAGTGCCACAAAACTTGATCCCTTAGAAGATTCTTTAATTGAATTGCGAGATCCAACGCAACCAGTTGGTCTAAAAAATCTCGGAGCAACTTGCTACGTAAATAGTTTGCTTCAATTATGGTTTCACAACGAAGAAATGAGGTGAATATATTTTAATTACAAATACAAGATTTTAAAAATAGCCGTTAATCTGAAAAACTTTGATTTTTTATTTTTAACATTTTTATTGAGTTGGAAGCGAGGAAAATTTGTTTTTCAGTTTTTTCCTGATTTATAAGTGACATTTTTTATGTTTCAAACTTTTCGTAGACTTAGAAAAGGAAATTTTGGGTTTTTATCTTTTTTTCTGAATTAGAAGATACATTTTTAGTTAGAAGGAAACTTTTTTCAATTATTTTCTGAATTGGAAGAGGGATTTTTTTATTTTTGAGTTCGAAACGATGAAAGTCTAGCTTTGAATGTTTTCCTGAATTGGAAGAGACATTTTTATTATTGATTTCAAAGAGAGAGAGAGAGAGAGAGAGAGAGCATTTTAGCTTTTAATTATTTCCTGCATCGGAAGCGGAAAATATTTAATTTTTACTATTTTTTTGAGTGGGAAGGAAATTTCAGGTTTGAATTATTTTCTGAACAGGAAGAGGGACATTTTTATTATTGCCTTGGAAAAGGGGAAATTTTCACTTTTAATTTTTTCCTAGATTGGAAGCGGAAATTTGGTATTCTTAACATTTTAACTGAATTGGAAGGGAGAACCTTTTTTCTGACTTATCACGGGAATTGTTTTTTTATTTAGTTGGAGTTTAAATTGTGTTCTGAATTGTAAGAGAAAAATTTGTGTTTAAAATATGTTTCGAAACCTTCAACATTTTTTTATTTTTAACCTTTTCATTGAGTTGGAAGGGAGGACATTTTGGTTTTCATTATTTTTTCTGTTTCGTAAGAGGGATCTTTTTTATTTTTCAAACTTTTTATTGATTTTAAAGGAAGGAACTTTTGTTTTTCAATTTATTGTGAATTGAAAGAAACATGTTTAATGTTTTTATTGAGTTGGAAGGAACAAAATTTTGGGTTTTCCTATTTTTCTGAATTGCAAGAGTTTTAATTTTTATAGGTTTGGAAAGGAGGATATTTTTTTAACAAAAAAATAAAAACAAACTAATTTTCGACAAAAATGATAACTCTTCACAAAAAACAAAAAAGTATCAACGAAATATGTAATAGTTGATGTTTTAACAAATACATATTTTATTTAAAAATAAAAAAGTATATGAATTTAACCACTCAAGAAGAATTTTTAACAAAATACTTTAATTTTCAACTAATCAGTGAAATTTTCAATAAAATATTTACATTTTCAGTTAATTACTTTTTAAAATTACTTTTTAACAAACGAAAAAAATAATTTTTAAATAAAACTATGAGTCCTCAACCAAAAAAAGGAAAAATTTTAGAAAGTAGTTCAACTTTTAATCAAGGAGTTTAACTTTCAAATAAGAAAAACAAATATTCAATAAAATAGTAGAATTTTCAATTTTTAAAAATTGTTAGTCAAGAAGGAAAAAAATCGATTGATGAAATTCCAAGCTGAATTTTCTATTGAACATTTAAATTTTAAATCCAAGAATATGTTAACAGCAATAAAATTTATTTAAAATCGATCAGGTGAATTTTTAACAAAATAGTTAAATTTACAATTTAAAAAATTGCTCCGCCACAAAATAAAAAAAACGTGTTTTTAAATGAATGGTTTGAAAAATGCATGTGATGTTAGTCCAAATTTGGTTTGATTATTTTTCGTTTATATTTTTCTCGTTTCTGAAATTTCGTTGCTAAAGGTTTAAATTTTTACATCAAAATAGATAATTTTTTTACCAAAAATAAATTTCCATTGTGGAGAATTAATTTTTAACGTAAAAAAACTAATTTTATACAAAACAGTTTAATTTTGTAGAAGAAAATTGGAATATTATACCAAATTGTTGAATTTTCAAGCCAAAAAGAAAAATTGTTCATAAAGATTATTTATAACCAATCAGTTGAATTTTTCAGAAAATAGTTAAATTTACGGTTTAAGTAATTACTTTTTAACAAACAAACAAAAAAAACGAGTTTTCGACTAAAATGATCAAACATGACAATGAAAGGACTTTTGAAAAAGCAATTAACTTTCTACCAAGGAGTTGAATTTTCAGCATGAAAATATGAATTATCAACTCAAAAATATAAATTATAGACGAAAAATGTAATATTTGATATTTCAATTGGACTATTAAAGAAGAATATTTAACAAAATACTACAAAATAGAATTTTCATTAAAAAATAT
Organism: Druon quercuslanigerum; assembly: GCA_010014905.2. NCBI lineage: Eukaryota > Metazoa > Arthropoda > Insecta > Hymenoptera > Cynipidae > Druon > Druon quercuslanigerum. The sequence goes on from JAAAKG020009681.1 coordinate 5,442, forward strand.
AAAGGCGAGATTGACACTTTATAAACTATTTTCAACCTAAAAAATAACTTAATAATAAGATATTCGTATTTAAAGACTTATTAAATTAAAAATATTGTTTTAGTCTAAACTATTCACTTTTTAGCCCATTTAATTTGAAATTTTGTAATTTAGAAAAAGAATAAGTATTTAATATGTAGCAATATTTCATTGTTTATTTAAGACGAGTAAATGGAAACCAAATAATTTAAAAGTAAACAATTTGAAATTGAATTGTTTTACATAGAACGCTTTGAGCCTATAGAATTTTGAAGAGCTTTTAGGCTTTTAACGTGACAATTTTTATTGGTCTGTTTAAAAAATGTTTAATTTTTAAGCAAAATTGTTAAATTTTTATTTAGAAACAATAACTTAACTCTTAATATTTATAGAAAAAAATTAACTAATTTTAAGAGATATTTAGAAGTTTTGATAACATTCAAAATTAATTTAAACCTTCAAATGATTTTAAGTAATTTAAACGACGTATGCAAAATTTTTTTCAGAAATTATAAACATATTTTAAAATGAATAGAATTTTTCCTACAATTTTGGTAATCTCTTAAAATCTTTTTAAAAAATTCTATTAAAATAAATTTTCAAAATACAAAATTATTTTCAATTTTCCTAGGAATATTAGGAAAATGTTTTTATTCTTTGAAGCCTTTTACAATTCTTAAAAAGCTTATAAATTTTTTATGGTTGTGGTGTAGGTTGTGGGTATTGGCATAAAAATTTCGGTACGAATAGTCGAATTTAGTCGGTGCACACACTTCGTTTACATTATTTGATATCATTTTAGGTTCGAAATTAATTTTGTTATTTATAAATCCAAATTTGAAGAAAATTTGTTTAAATTCGCAGGATTTTCTAGAAACTGTAGCACAAATTCAATTAATTTTAATAGTTATTTAGAAATTCGGAAAAAATTTATCAAATAATTTTCTATTTGAAAAAATTTTAAACTAGTACTTCTAAATTTCTCAAGATTTTGAAATAAAATTGAAAAGCTTTTTATACTTCGTCGTGTGGTCAATCGACTACAGTTCCCCGCGACTTTTTTCCACAAAAATGAAAATTTTAAAAAACTGAATTCGGAGATGCTGTAAAATATCATAACGGACGTCCATCGACTCTTTTTGGAGGGATAATAACAAGAAAATTGTTCGTGCTAAACAAAAATTGTATGTATGTGCATTATTTTGCGTTTAGGATCGTTTTCAGCTCTCGGTCATTCCGATAATGTAGGTCTTTGCCGTACCGATGCTGTCGGTAAGCACTCTAGAATAATTATGGGAGAGAATTGTAACGCACATAACCTCAAAATACACACATCAAATTTAGAAAAATAAAATTTTTTTTTAATTAACCCACAAAAAAAGTGTAGAGGGCCGTCCGTTAGCATATTAGCTATCATTTTTTAAATTTTGAAGACAAAATATTCATTATTGTAGGAAAAAATCAGGGGGAACCTAAAACTGGCAAAATCGATAATTTTATAAGTATCACATGCCCTTAAACTATTTAAAATGCAAATCATTTAATTTCCAAATTAAGAACTTTTGGGTTGAAAAAAATTAAAATTTTGAATGTTTCAAGTCTAAAATTACTTAATAATATAATTTTTAGCATTTTTAAGTTCATTGTTTAATTCTTCAATTTAGACCATTTAAACTGATAACGTGGATTTATATTAACAATTCTAAATTTTGCAGTTTATTTGCGTTTGGTTTAAAACTGTTCAGTTGAAGTGTTAGTACCTTCCAGTTTATACGTGTACATTATTGAGCATTTAAATACACAATTTTTGAATTGAAAAACTTTTAAATTTCAATTTTAAAAGTTTAAAATTCAAAAGTTCCACTTTGAATGCTGTAAATTCTTGATTATTTTTCAATATTTGTACTTTTACTGTTTAGAATAGAGTTAGATTTTTAAGATTTTATAGACCGGGAATTTTTTTCGATTAAAACGGTCACTCTGCGGGAGAAATCACGAATATTTACCGGGAGAACCGGGAGAAAGCCGGGAGACGAAAATTTGAAATTTCCACAAAGATTTTAACAAATAAAACCCTCGGCTTATAGGAAAATTATCTATCAGTGGAAGTTGGAGGAAGACTCCGAAGAATTATCAAAGATGCATCACGCAAACGAAAGACAAGAGAATTATCGTCCAGAAACGGTTCTTGGACAACTGCAATACTTATTTGCAATGCTTCAGTTTGGTAACCAAAGAAACGTTGACCCCACGAGCTTTTTCATTTCCCTCTCCCTGGACACAATAACTCAACAAGATGCCCAAGAATTTGCAAAACTTCTTCTCGCACACGTGGAGGGAAAATTGAATGAGGAGTTAAAAGAGAGACTCAAAAATGTGACCCAAGGTAGACAAAGTTACGTCAATTGTTGTCAGACTTGTGGTACCGAATATCCGACGACGACGACTTTTTACGAACTGGATCTTCAGCTCGCCTCAACATTGAAAGAGTCGATTAATAAATATTTAAGCGAGGAACAACTGACTGACGCGAATCAATATTTTTGCGCGGAATGTAATGCCAAGCAGGACGCGAGACGATTCATTCGATTGGAATCACTGCCTGAAATGTTGAGTATTCATCTCCTGCGATTCGTCTTTCATCGGTAAGATTTTTCGATTTTTGTTTTTAATGGGAGATTTTTAAAGTGGAGATAGGGTGACCAGATTTTCGGATTTTTTCATGCCTGAATTTTTAACCAAGTAATATGACTTTTCGACCATAAACAATAACTTTCCAGAACATTAATTTTCTTTGTGAGCAAATAATCTTTCAGGGTGGCTGTTATACTAGGAATTTTATGGGACCGGGAAATGGCAGTGAATTTATTTTTTGACCTGGAATTTTACAAATAGCAAAAAAATTGTCCAGGCTTGATTTCAACAGTCTTTAAAAATAGTCGGTTGGATTTTTATGTTTTTTAATTGTGATATCATTCAGTTTATTTTTCATGACGATTCAGAATCAGTTTAAAATTGAAGAATTTCCCGATTTTAACGTTATAAAATATTTTCAATTTCAAAATTAACTTTAAAATAATATATTAAAAATTAAAGGCTTTCATTAAATTTAAAATATTATTCACGTTGAAAATGTTTAATTTTCTAATTAAGAAAAATAACAATTGCCTTATATTTAGCAATATTTTATTGTTTATGTAAAATCAGTAATTAAACAGTAATTATAAATCAAATATTCAAAACTGAACAAAAAACTAAACTTTGAACGTTAAAATTTTAATTTTTCTATTTAAAAAAAAAGTCATTTACAATTCAAATTGTTAAATTTTGATGTATAATAATTATTGGACACTTATAATTCCTAGACAAAATTATAGTAAGCTAAAGAGCTATTGCTAAGGTCTGAGCAGATTCAAAATTAATTAAATATTTGAAATGTTTTAAAATAATTTAAACGAATTGGCAAAATATACGGACAAACCCCGGCTATGCATACCGAAATTTCCGTGAAAATTGCCCACGGACTAATTTAAAATATAATGTAGATTTTAATAGATTGCAAGCCAAAATTTAGAAGCTTTTTAAGAATTATGAAAGGCTTTAAAAGAATTAAAAACATTTTATTGGGATTCCTAGGAAAATTGAAAATGACTTTTTTTTAAATAAATTTTAAGAGAATGTTTGAAAAGATTTCCAAAGTTGTAAAAAATGAATCTGGAAGATTTTAAAGAAATATTTTTTAGTTTATAGTATTAAAAAAAAAAATGGAAGAATTCGAATCATTTTAAAAGATGTTTAGAAGTTCTGACGAAATTTTAAAAACATTTTAAAATTTAAATATATGTAAAACAACATGTAGATGTTTAAAGATTTTGGAAAAAAATGTTGAAGCTTTTTAAGGATTTTTGAGATATTAAAAAAGAAAATAATTTAACTTTTAATTTAAGAAGTCTTCAGTGTTTAACGCAAATGTAATTTCTAGTTTAAAATTGTTAATAATTATATACAGCTCAATTTTTCTGACTTCAAATGGAAAATTTATTAGCTTTAGAGTTCAAATTTTTTTATTTCGTTGGCCCTGAAAAATTTTTGCGAACCGGGGAAAAACCGGGAGATGATCAGAAATTTTTTAAGTGATTTTATCGGCCACCCTGTTTTTGAGTGAAAAAATAATTTTATATTAAAACAAATAATTAGAAAAAAAATCTTTTCACCAACAATTCGAAAATTTTTTACTTTTCGAAAGTTTCCATTTTAGATTTTAATTTTTACGTGTACATTTTAACTTAAATCGAAATTGAAAACTTTGGATTAAAAATTTTTTTAGTTGATCAACTGCGTAATGTAAACTAATTATTGATTTTAAAATTTAACTGTATTAAAAAAAATTTAATGAATAACAATTGATTTTACAAAACGATTTGGAATCAGTTTAATAGTTCAGAATTTCCCGATTTTAACTTTAAAATTTGAACTATTACAATGGGAAAGTCACATTATTTATACAAATCTAAATGCTTTTCTTAGACTTCTAATATTGTTTCAGTCGAAAATTCAATTATTTTGTTCAAAGTTCATTTTCCACTAAAGATGTGACTATTTTGTTGAAAATAATTTTTTTTTATAGTTGAGAATGAATTTTTTAAACTAAAATTTTAACTGTTCAATTCTTGGTTGCAAATTTAGGATTTTTAGTTTAAAAATCTTGTATTTTGTTGAAAATTTGTCTTGTTTCCACTATTTTCTTAATAATCCTCAACTATTTGGTTCAAAATTAATTTTTGATAAAATTTCAAACTATTTTGTTAGAAAATGTTTTTTTGTCTGTTGAGAAATTATTTTCTAATTTGAAAATATAACTATTCCATTTTTGGTTAAAAATTAATGCTCTTAATTGCCAATTTGTCTTTTCTAGTTAAAAATTTAACTGGTTGGTTAAAAATTCCATTATCTTAATGAAACTTCGTCTTTTTCGGTAGACAATTATTCTGTATGATTAAAGATACATATTTTTTATTAGAATTTAATGTTTTGTTTGAAAATTCAAGTGTTTCGATGGAAATTTAATTATTTAGCTGAAGATAAACTGTTTCTTTGACAATTTAAGTCTTTTATAGGAAATTCACTTATTTGGTTGAAACTTCTTTTTTGTTCGAAAATTAATGTTCTTTGTTGAAAATTGATCTTTTTGGTCTAAAATTTAAGTGTTTAATTAAAAATTATATGTTAAATTGAAAATTGATCTTTCCTAATTCTGGTCTAGAAAATTAATTTTGTTATTGTTAGCGCCTCAACTATTTGTTAAAAGGTCGTATATTTTGGTTGAATTCAAGAAGTTAAAAATTAGTTTTTTTGTTTGCGTTTAATTTTTTAAATTGAAAATTTAACTTTAATTATTCTTGGTTAAAAACTTTATATTTTTTAGTTGGAAATTTATATATTTTGTTAGAAATCTTTTTTTAGAATTAAGTTTTTAATTAAAAATGTAACTAAAATTTTTGGTTAAAAATTAATATTTTAAATTTAAAATTGATCTTTTCTCGTTGAAAATTCAAGTATTTTATTGAAAATTTAAGTATTTTGATGAGAAATCATATTTTTGGGTATAAAATGAAAAAATTTTTATTATTAAGGATTTAACTATTTTGTTAAAACTTCATATTTTTTGGTCGAATTTAACCGATTGAAAATTTTTGTTTATGGCACTTAATGTTTTAAACAAAATTTACTATTCAATTGTTTTTTGAAAAATTTATACTTTTTAGTTAGAAATTTATGTATTTTGTTTAAAAAATATTTTTGTTTTGAGAATTAATTTTTCAATCTAAAATTTAATTTAATTTTAATTCAAAATTCCACTTCATGTATTTAGTTGATAATTCGTCTGTTTGCCTAGAAGATTAATCTTTTTTTTTTTTTTTGAAAATTCATCTTTTTTGTTCAGGATTCAACTGCTCTTTTTTTAATTTCGTCTTTTTTGTTTAAATTTGACAGGTTAGAAATTCTTTTTATTTCAATTTAATTTGTAAACTTAAAATTTAACTGTTCAATTCTTGATTGCAAATTTAGGATTTTGAGTTGAAAATTCATGTATTTTGTTGAACATTCGTCTTCAGATATTATTCAATAGTTTTCAACTATTTGTTGTAAAATTATTTTGGATTAAAATTGTAACTACATATTTTGTTCGAAAATAATTTTTTGGATGAAGATAAAGTTTTTTATTAAAAATTTAACTGTTTTTTGATTAAAAATTAATATTTTTAATTAAAAATTGATCTTCTCTAGTTGGAAATTTAACTATTTGTTTGAAAGTTCAAGTATTTTAATGAAAATTCAAGATTTTAATTAGAAATTAAACTATTTCTTTGAAAATTCATTCAGCTTTATGTATTTTGTTGAGAATTCGCCTCTTTGGGTAAAAGATTAATATTCTTTGTTGATTATTCATATTTTTTTTATTGAGGATTCAACTATTTTGTCTGAATGTTGTCTTTTTTGTTTTAATTTGACATGTTAAAAATTCTTTTTTTTAAATTTTTTCAACATTAAATTTACCTATTCAATTATTGCTTGAAAATCTAGCATTTTAAATTGAAAATTCATATATTTTATTGAAAATTCGTCTTTTCTGGTAGAAAATTAATTTTTATTGTTGAAAATTCATCTTTTTGATTGAAAGTTCAATTATCAGCAATTATGTGGTTAAAAATGTATTTTTTATTGAAGATTCAACATTATCGTTTAAAATTCAAGCATTTTTGTGAAAATTCGTCTTTTTGTATTAGTATATTAATCTTTTTTTGTTGACAATTCATTTTCTTGGTTTAAAATGTAAATATTTTGTGAAAATTCGCTTTTATGGTTTAAAATGAATTTGAATTCTGTTAAATTGTATTAGAGCTACCGAAAGTTAGAGATCAAGCCGTCTGGTCATCCTCAGTGGGGAAAGACGTCACTTGATTTCGATAATTTATGATTATTTTGCAGAACTAGCGGCCAGAAAAAGAAAGTTAATACGGCGATCCAGTTTCCGGAGAAGCTGGAAATGTCGGGTTATCTCAACTCTCCGCCGAACACACATGTTTATAATTTAGTCGCAATTTTGAGCCACAAAGGGAGTTCGACGGACTCGGGTCATTATATCGCGACTATTTGCAATTCGAGTGGAGAGTGGTATCAATATAATGACGCGAAAGTCGAGAAAATTGCGAGGGAAGACATCAACGGTAAGTTTCACTAATTTTATTTTCAGAGCTCGGGTTTTGTGCGATTTTTTCGAGTTTTTTTGAAGAAAAATTCGAGTCTTTTCCGTTTTTCGAAGAAGTTTTCTATACTTTGAATTTTAAAATTTATTATTAAAGCTGTATACTTAGAAAATTTTATATTAATAGCGTTTGAAATTTAAGAATTTCTAATTTCGTGAATATGTATTCGCAGTTTTAATTTATTCAAATTGCAAGCTTTAGCTGTTGCATATTTTCAAATGAGAAACGTTTAAAATCATTTAATTTCAAATTCATCATATTTCCTTGTTGAAAATGCAACTGTTTGTCCAAGATTTAACTGTTTTATTGAAGATGCGCCTTTTTAGATGGAATATTAATCCGTTTGGATTGAAAATTGCTCTTTTACGGTAAAAAAGTTATCTTCTTTGGTTAAAAATACATTTTTCTTCGTTGAAAATGAACTTTTTTGTTGAAAATGTAACTGTCTTCTTTAAAAAACTCTTCTTTTTGCTTGTAAATGAAACTACTTTGTTGCAAATTTATATATATTCTTTAAAACTCGTCTATTTGGATTGAAAGTCAAACTATTTATGTAAAAATTATTGTTATTTTTGTTTGAGCATTCAAGTATTTGGCTAAAAATACACCTTTCTTGGTTAAAAAATGTGTCTTTTAAAAAAGTCTTCTTTTTTGCATGAAAATTAAACTATTTCTTTTAAAATTCCCCCTTTTGAATAGAATTTTCATCCTTTTTGCTTCAAAGTTCCTTTCTTATTGTAGGAAAGTTATCTTATTTTGTTGAAAATTCGTCTTTTTAGTTGAAAATTAACTTTTTTGTTGAAAAATCAACTGCATTTAAAAAAAGCCTCTTCTAGCTTGGAAATTGGACTATTTCATTAAAAAATTCACCTATATTTTTCAAAATTCGTCTCTTTTAATTAAAAGTTCAAATATTTGGTTGTTTGTTTGAAAATTCAATATATTTATTTCATATTAAACTTTTTAGTGAAAAATACAACTGTTTTTGGCCGAAAATTTTTGTTTTTTTATAGAAAATTCATCCTTTTGAATTGAAAATTACTCTTTTTATGATAAAAAAAATATTTTCGGCTAATACTTTATCTTCTTTGCTTGAAAATTGAACTGATTTGGTTCAAAACTCTCTTATAGTAGAAAAGTCATCTTCTTTTGTTAAAAATTCGTCTTTTAAGTTGAGAATGAACTTTTTTTGTTGAAAATTCAACTATATTTTAAAAAGTTGAATTATTTGATTAAAAAGTTCATCTAATTTGTTTAAAATTTGTGTCTTTCGATTGAAACTCCAACTATTTGGTTAGAAATTCATCTTTTTGGTTTTAAACGATCTATTTGTTGAAAAATTAACTTTTTAGTCTGAGAAGTCTGCTGTCTTGTAACGAATTCGTCTTTTTGGCTTAAAATTTAAACTAGTTGGAAGAGAGGACATTTTTTTCTGAATTAGAAGAGGGAATTTTTTTAACCAAAAAATGATGTATTTTAAATATTTTTATTGATTTTGGAGGAAGGAATTTGAATTTTTGTTTGAATTAGAAAAGGGTCTTTTACATTTTTAATATTTTTTATTGAATTGAAAGGGATGAAATTTTGGTTTTTAATTTTATAGGAGGGTCATTTTTAATTGTTAATATTTTTAAGCAGCTGTAAGGGAAGAGTTTTTTTCTAAATTAAAATAAAGAATTTGTTGCTTTTGACAAAAAAGTTTTGTACTTAAAAATTTCTAGTGATTTTGAAGACCTGTAATTTGCACTTTTAAGTTTTGCCTGAATTATGGGAGGGTCATTTTTAATTTTTAATATTTTTATGGATCTGGAAGGGAGGAATTTTGGTTTTAACCAAAACATGGTGTATTTTTTAAATTATATTTATTTTGAAGGGAAGAAATGTTGGTTTTTACTTCTTGTCTGATTTAGAAGAGGGTTTTTTTTATATTTTTGAATATTTTTTTAAAGTTAGAGATGAGGAAATTTTGGTTTTTATTTTTTTCCTAAGTGGAAAGAGGGAATTTTGTACTTTTAACCAAAAAATGGTGTATTTAAAAATGTTCTATAATTTTGAAGCGAGGACATTTAAACTTTTACGCTGTGCCTTAATTATAGGAGAGTCATTTTGAATTTTTAATGTTTTATGGAGCTGGAATCGAGGAATCTTGGTTTTCATTTATTTTATTTTTTTAAATTAAAAGAAGAAATTATTTATCACCAAAAAATGGTGTATTTTAAAAGTTTTGAAATTTTGAATTAGAAGAGGAAATTTGTTTAAACCAAAAAATGGTATATTTGAAACATTTTTATTGATTTTGAAGTAAGGAAATTTTTACTTTTAATTTTTGTCTGAAATAGAAAAGGGGCATTTTGAATTTTTAATATTTTTATAGTGTTAGAAGGGAGGAAATTTTGGTTTTTCATTTGTCCTTAAATTGAAAGAGGAAATTTTTTGTTTTAAACCAAAAAATGATATATTTAAAATGTTCTATTGATTTTCAAGGGAAGGAATCTTAGACTTTTAAGGTTTACCTAAATTGTGGGAGGGTCCTTTTAAATTTAAAATATTTTTGTGGAGCTGGAAGGGAGGAGTTTTTTTTTAAATGTTTTTTTTCTGAATGAAAAGGATTTTGTATGTTTTGCCTAAATTAGAAGAGGGTCTTTTTGATTTTTAAATATTTTTATGAAATTGTAAATCAGGAAATTATGTCTTTTCATTTTTTTTTTGAATGGAAAGAGGAAAATTGTTGTTCTCAACCCAAAAATGGTGTATTCAAATTTTCAAATAGTTTTGAAGGCAGAAGATTTTTAATTTTTGCTGAATTAGAAGGTCATTTTTAATTTTTAATATTTTTATTAGGCAAAAATTTTTTTAGGTCTAAAATAGATCGAATTTCTTAAATAAAAGATTTTGTTTGCTTATTTTTCAGAAAATACAAAAGCGACAAAGCCGAGAGTGAAAGGAGAATATTTATCAAATGCGGCATATATGCTAGTTTATAAAAAATTGCCGCCGAATTCTCAATTGGGCTCAAAGAGGAAAGGACAGACAGTTGTTCAGATTTTGGGCAATGCAGAGGCCACTTCGTTGAAAAAAATTAGGAATAGTAATGGAGAGGCGGAAGTGGTGGAAGAAAATCAGCAGAGCTCGAATGGAAATGGAGTTTCGATGTTAAATGGTGCTGTGCACTTAAAAAGGAGCTGCGAGGAAACGGACAAACAGGAAGAGGTTGAGCGAAATTTTATTTTCAGTGAATGTTCAAGAAATATTTTCTAATTTCATTAAAAAAAAGGGATCATCCATTAACTACGCAACCAATTTTCTCTTTTCGCCTCTTGAGAATATCGATTTTTTCTTCAAGATTTTTAAAATTTTTTGTTAAATCTACTATGTGGTTGGAAATTTAATTATTTTTTTGAAAATGCAACTGCTTTGTTAAAAATTCATCTTTTTTGTCAGAAATTGTAAAATATTTATTTTTTTAGTTAAAGATTCATTTTTTTGGTTCAAAGTTTAAATATTTTCTTAAAAATGTGTATTTTTTGTATGCACTTAATTTGTTATTTTTTTAATGGAAATATTATTGTCCGAAAATTCAACTACCTGGATGAAAGGTGAACTACTTTGTTAAAAATAAATTTGTTGTCAGGTTCAGCATTTTAGTTAAAATTCAACTTTAGGGTGGAAAATTGAACTGTTTTCTTTAAATATCGTTAAAAATCGGTATCTTTTAGTTGATAATTCATTTTTGGAACTGAAATTTTCTCCATTCGCTTTTTAGTTCAAAATTCGCCTTTTTAGTAGAAGTTAAATGTTTTTCGTTGAAAGTTAAAGTATTTTGTTAAAAATTGGGATTTTTTATTTAACAAATTTGTGCACTAAAAATTTAACTATTTTATTTGTGTTTAAAATGTTTTCTTTATTATTGAAAAATTCGTTTATTTTGTTGAAAATCCGACTTTAGCAGAAAATTAATGCTCTTGGTGGAAAATGTATCTTTTTAAGTTGAAAATTCGTCTTTTTGGGTTGAAGATTCACCTCTGTGGTTGGACAAATAACTATTTTGTTACAAACTAGTATTTTTTTAGTTGAAAATTAATGTTTATTAGTTGGAAATTTAACCGTTTCTTTTGAAATTAGTATTTTTAATAGAAAATGAATGTTTGTTAGTTAAAAATTTTAATATTTGGTTGAAAATTCGACTATTTAGTAGAAAATTTATCTTTTTAGTACAAAGTTCGTGTTTTTCGGTTTAAAGCTCACGTTTTTTGTTGAAAATTCAACTATTTTTTTAAGAAATAGTATTTTAGTTAAAAATTATGCTTTATTAGTTGGAAATTTAATATTTTGTTAAAAGTGAGTATCTTTTAGTTGAAAATTCATGATTTTAACTGAAAATTTAACGGTTACATTTTTGGTTGAAAATTCATATTTTGAGTTGAAAAATCATCTTTTTTGGTTGTAGATTTTCCTCTTTGGTTGAAAACTTAACTATTTTCTTAAGAATTATTATTTTTTAGTTGTAAATTTAACTATTTTGTTAAAAATTAATATATTTCCGCTGACAATTAATGTTTTCCACTGATAATGTAAGTTTCATTTTTCTTTACAAATTTGCACTTCTAATCATACATTGTCCATTTGAAAATGCAACTATTTGATTGGAAATTCATGTGTTTCCTGGAGGATGCTCCTTTTCGATTTGAAAATTCAACTGCTTGTAGAATATTCCTCTTTTTCGCTTAAAAATTCAACCATTTCGTAGAAAATTAAACTATATAGTCCAAAATTCACTTTTTTGTTAAAAATTCATTTTTTTTTGTTCGAAATTCGTCTTTTTCGGTAGAAAATTAATCTCCTTTTTTAAATTCATCTTATTGGCTGGGGATTTAACTATATTGGTAGAAAATTCAACTGTTTAATTAAAATGTTAACTGTTTAATTGAAAAATTAACTACTTAGTAAACACTCTGTTTCTTTTTTTCTGTTAAAAATTAATTTTATTTACTTCAATATTTAATTATTCCATTTTTGAATGAAAACTTATATAGAAGAATCTAGCAGAAATTTTTCAAATATTTTGTTAAAAATTAAATTATTTGCTTCAAAATTCGATTATTTTAATGAAATTTCGTCGTTTTTGGCAGAAAATTAGCTTTTTTGTTGAAAATTCATAGTAACGGGTGGAAAATTGAATTTTTTTGCGAAAAATGCATGCTTTTGGTTAAAAATGCGTATTTTTTGGTTATTTCAATTGATAAAACTTTTTTTTATAAACTTGAAATTCCAAAATTGGTAATGTACTTTATGGATGACCCCTAAGTCATTTTGCAATGTCTTAATATCACATTTTTTACTTCTGTAGACTTAAAATCTTTCCAAATTTAATACGTTTAATCAAAAACCTCCATAATTCCACAATTTAAATGTTAATCCAAAAGTTTATGTAAATTAACTATTTAAATTTAAGCTTTTAATTTGTCTTGAAAATTGGAAGAGGGAATTTTATTTGTTTTTAGCATTTTTACACAGTTGAATGGATGCAAAATTCCGTATTGTTAATATTTTTATTAAGTTGAAAGGGGGAAATTTTTTCAATTACAATTTTGTTCAGAATTGTAAGATGGACATTTTAACTTTAAATTTGTATTTCTAATTAGAACAGGGAGTTTGTTGTTTTTTAAACACATTTATCAAATTGGAAGGGAGGATATTTTTTTTAAATTTTTCCTGTGTAGAAGATAGAATATGTCTATTTTTGGTATTCTTATTGTTTTAAAAGGGAAAGGAATTTTCAATTTTTGGCTGACTTGTAAATTTCGATCTATTTTTAACATTTTTATTGATTTCGAAGATAGGAAGCTTTGCGATTTAATTCTTTTTTATTTTGGAACCAGGGATTTTTAAAATATTTATTCAAATGGAAAAGAAGTTCTTCTTATTACCTTTTTCTGCTTCGGCAGAAGCTATTGTTCTATTTTTAACATTTTTATTCAGTTGAATGGCGGAATATTTTGTATTTTAAATATTTTTCTTAAGGTAAAAGAGGATAATTTTTTTATTGCAATTATTTCTGACTTGAAAGAGGAATACTTTTACTTTTAAAAATTGTTATTGAGTTGGAAGAGGGAATTTTTCTATTTTGTACATTTCTATTCTGTCGACTGGAGGCATTTATGTATTTTTAATATTTTTCTTAAGATGAAAGTGTGGAATTATTTAATTTAATGTTTTTATTACTTAGAAGAGGGTTATTTTTTAACAAATTTTTCTTGAGTTGGAAGAGTGCATTTTTCAGTTTCAGCATTTTTATTCTATTGAATAGAGGCCAATTCTGTATTTTATATATTTTTCTTAAGATAGCAAGGGTGAATTTTTTATTCCATTTTTTTCATACTTGGGAGAGGGATATTTTTTATTAAAAAAAAATTATTATTCAGTTAGAAAAGTTAATTTTTCCATATTTATTGATTAAGTTTGAAGGTAGAAAGCTTTGGGTTTTAATTCTTTTCTGATTTGGAACTTGGAACTTTTTATTTTTAACATTTTTATTCAGTCAGAAAAAAAGAAATTAAAAAAAATTTCTATCTTTATAATATTTATTGAGTTGAAAGAGAAAATTTAAAATTTCCTTTTTATCAACTAAGTGTAAACATTTAAATAGAAAATTCTCTCTGCTAAATCAGACAACCATTTTTTTAATTTTCCTCCCTTCCAAGTCAATAAAAATATTAAAAATTAGAAATGATCCGCTTCCAATTCACGAAACAATTAAAAACTAAAATTTCCTCTTTTCCAACTGAATAATAACAATGTAAACAATAAAAAATGTCCCTCTTCCCATTTATAAAAAAAAAAATTCAGCCCAAAATTTCGTTCTTTCAAAATCAATAAATATATTACAAATTAAAAATGTCTCTTGAATTTCAGGCAAATATTAAAAACTAAAACTTTCTCCCTTCCTACTCAATATAAATGTTTAAAAATAAAAAATTTTCCTCTTAAAAATCAGGAAATATTGGAAACCAATATTTCCGCCCTTTTAACTCAAGAAAATGATACAATTTTCTCTGAATTAAAAAAGGGAAAGTTTATTTTTAATATTTTTATTTTTGAGCTGGAAGAAAGGCAGTTTTTGTTTTTATTGTATTTTGATCGGTAAGAAAATTTTTTTTTTATTTTTAAAATTTTATATTAAGTTAAAAATGAGAAAGAGAAATTTAAGTCGTTAATTATAAATAAATCCGAAATTTTTTTAATTGTCTGAAAAGTTAACTATTTGAATTTAATTGATATCAATTTTTTTCAGTTGGAGTTTGACAAGTGGGGAGTAAACCAAAAAATCCGTGAAATCGTCAGAGCCGAAAATGTCGACCACGAGTTAAAAATACTCGACGTTCAGGAACAGAAGGTAAAAACAGATAACAAATACTTAAAACTAGTGGCAGAAGTGCCTCATATTTATTTCTAAAAATGGGTTTTGAGTGGCACCCGTTCCTACACAAATGTATTATACACAATGTATATTGTTTATATTACCATACCATAAGTCGAATTATATTGCATTATCGAAGAGAAGAAAAGACTTTTCAACAAAATAATTAAATTTTCATCAAAATATTTGAATCTTCAACCTACAAAGAAGATTTTTCAACTAAAAAGAGTTGTTTTTAATGAAGAAGTTGGCTTTTAAAGTAAAAAAGAAGATTTTTTTAAAAGACAGATTAATTTTCAGTTAAAAAAAAGAATTCTATCCAAGTAGACAGTTGTTCAACAAAACAGTTACATTTTTGAATAGAAAATGACTTTTTAACAAGACCGGTAGATTTTTAATAAAATAATTACATTTTTTAACAAAATAATTAAATGTTTAACCTGAAAAGATGTGTTTTTAGCCAAGTCATTGTATTTTCAACTAAACAGTTTAATTTTTAACCAATTAGTTGAATTAATTAATAAAAACGATTAATTTTTAATCAAAAATAGAATAATTCAATTTTTAAGAAAACAGTTAAATTTTCAGCTAAAGAGATGCATTTTCTACTAGAGTGACGAATCTAAAATAAAAACATGACTTTTCTACAAAGTAGTTCAATTAATTGGTTAAAGTTTAAATAATTTCTAAACAAAAAAAATAATAGTTCATATTTTAACAAAACAAAAAAATGCAGTCAAGAGAGAAACAAAATGCAACCAAATGTTTTAATTTTTAGGCCAAAAAGCCGAATTATTCACAAAATAATTGAAGTTTTATTCAAAAAGATTATTTTTACTTAATAGTTGAATTCTTTAGCGAAATAATAGAATTCCCACACCAACAAGAGAAATTTTCAACAAAAAAATTAAATTTTTGAGCCAAACAGAGGAATTGTTAATCCAAAAATATTAATATTAAATTAATTA
>JAAAKG020009703.1:0-21108 GCA_010014905.2 Druon quercuslanigerum
TATATATATATATATATATATATATATATATATATATATATATATATAATTTTTTGTTGTTGCAATGTATAATTTCAGATGGAGTGCAATGATGTGGTGCTTTTTTGGCGAATACAACAGGTGTTGAAAGTAACAGCGAATGCTTTGAGACAGCAGGTCATGAATCGAGAAGCTCGAAGGCTAGATAAAGAGATTAAAGAAGTATTAGAAGATTATAGCCAGGATAATGAAATTAAGCAGAAACTGTTAACGGGAAGAAGAGTTACGCTTGCTGAGGAACTGAGTAAGATGTTTATTTTTTAATCTGAAAGGCCGTTCACTGGACCGGTAAACTGGGAAGTAACCAAGAATTTTTTTCGACGTTGAAATTTTTATTTCCTTATCTCAGTTTAAGCATTTATTAAAAATGATTCAATTTTTTGGACTTTTCGAAATGTATGGTTTATGAGAAAAGCCTTCGAAATTGAATACTATTAATTAAGAATATAACTAAAGAATTTTTCATTCATAACGTTCAGTATTGAATAATTTTATTTTTAAGCAAAATAGATTAGATAGTTTTAAATCGGTAGCGTTTGAAATTTAGCAATTTTTTAATATAGTTAATTTATGGTATAAAAGTTGATAGAATAATATGTCTCGAGTTGACATATAGCAATTGTAAAATGGCCCCTTTTAGATTTTCGAAATTTATTTTAAATTGAAAGCTTTATTCGAATTAAAATTTTCCTTACTGGGCTCCTTGCAAATTCAATGAATTCAAATGCTTAAATTAATAGTATTATATGGACAAAAGTTTTCGCAGACCTTTTTTTTTGATGACTGTTCTCTTAATTATTAGGTATAAAACTTTACTTCCGCGGTTTTTCGATAGATGGCTGCAGCGGTCATTGCCAGTTAAAACAGGCAGGTCAAACATTTCATACAGTAAGATTGGACATCTGTTAACATAACATCATCACATTAGTGAATTTGTGTTTGCATCAGAAGTGTATTTTCGATCGAAGATGTCAGTTGTTGAGCCAAATTCTCGTCATTTGCGGGAAGTGTTGTCGGTCTGGCAGTTGATGTAGAGGCATGTCCGGGCATTCCCCATGATTTCCTGCGCTTGGGATTGTCGTAGTGGATCCATTTTTCGTCGCCGGCCACGATGCGATGTAAGCCCATGGCTTTGAGGCGTTTCGAAATTACTTGTTGAGTGACTTCCAATGATTTGGCTAATTCTTCTTGAGTTTGGCACGAGTCTCCAGGAAGTAATGCCTCCAGTTCAGGGTCTTCGAAAATTTTCTTTCTTCCACTGCCATGCCGCTCCTCGACTTCAAAATCACCGCTCTTAAAGCGTCGAAACAACTCTTGACACGTTCTTCAAGTAAGAGCAGCCTCATCGTAAACACTTGAGAGCATTCGGTGAGCCTCAGCCGCAGTTTTCATCAAGTGAAAATAGAAAATCAACACTTCCCGCAAATGACGAGAATTTGGCTCGAAAACAGGCATCTTCGATCGAGAATACACTTCTGATGCAAACACACATTCACTAATGTGGTGATGTTATGTTAACAAATTTCCAAGCTTACTGCATGAAATGTTTGACCTGCCTGTTTCAACCGGCACTTACCGCTGCAGCCATCTATCGAAAAGCCGCAGAAGCAAAGTATTAAATCGTTGAAATGCAAATTAAAAGCGCTTTAAGTTTTGCCAATTTTATATTAATTAAAGCAATACAATTTCTAATTAAAAGTCCTTAAGTAATTTAATTGAAAGTGTACAAAATTGATATCCTTTTTATTTTTGTTTATACTCTCTCCCTTTTACGGGTCTGAGAGTCTTTAAATAACCATTACATGTATTCTTACTAAAGTTGCATGTAAATTTCCTTCTTTAGAAGTTATTGCCCCTCCCCCCCCCAATTACTCCTCCTTCCCTTTTTATCACTTCCCATTCCCTCCCTTCTTTTACCGCTTTCTCTACCTCTTCCATGTACCATTTTTTCATGCTCTCTCTTTCTCCTGTTGAGTACTCCTTTTTCCATTTTCCCTTTCCTCCATTTTCTTACACTCTTTCATGCTATTTTTACTTTCCGTGCATCCATCGTCCCACCAAACTCTCCTAAACGCCTCTTATTTTTCTGTCGGTGTCTGTCGGTGTTCTGTCGGTGTCTCCTATAACCGCATACGTATATTCCCCTTCTACATTTCTCCTTGTATTGCTTTTGCAAATGAACCAACCCGCCTCTCCCAAAAAGTCCAGTAACTTCCTAGCCTCTCGATACGTTTCCCTTTGTTCCGAATTTCTTATGAACACCTTCTTTTCTTTATCCCATTCCTCTCCCCCCTGTTCCCCGACCCATGCATTCAAATCAACCTCCTATTAGGACCAGCCTCTCCTCTTTCTCCTCCACTCGTCTCCTTATTTTTTCTCCATCCTCCTTCTTATCCTCTTCTCCTGTACACGCATACTATTTACTATATCCCCAATCACTTTTCATAATTTTATTCTTTTAATCAATGTTCTATCCTTTTTTTTCTATGCATTCACCCTTTTCTTCCTCTGCTACTAGTTCCTTTCTTACCCCTGACACCATACTATCCATTCATCTCCCTTTCACGTGTTCCTTTTCACCCCTTCTTATTCACCCACGTCTCACTCATCATTGTCACATCCCACTTCTGCAATTCTCCCTAAAATCCTTTTCTCTTTTTTTTTTTTAATACTGACACATTTCAGAACGCTACTTTCACGTCGCTTTTTTGCATTTTTCGTCTTTCTTCCTTGCATTCAAGTCCTCTTGTAGTTTACACCCCCCCCCCCACCCCTTGACACACTAAAATTTATAAATAATTCACGTTTCAATAGCTCAATATTATTTGAATATTAATATTATTGTAATATGAATTGTAAATTGTTCAATTTAAATTGTCTGAATTTTGAATAAAATAGGCTCGGTTCGAAAATTTTGAATTTAAAATTATCTATTTGAAGTACTCGAAATAAAAATTGTTTAATTCTGATGGATTGGACTTTGAAATTGTAAAATTTTTAATGTTTTATAATTGGGCACTGTTTAAGTTTGTAAGTAATTTATCAATATGAAATTGTACAATATTGAACTCCTGTGTTGAATCATGAACGTAGTTTAGAATTTTTCAGTTTCGTAATTAGAATTTAGAACTAAAAATTAAACATTCTTCAAGCTTGTAATTAGTGCGCATGAGTATCGTCAATTTAGAAACTCTTTTTTGATTACTTCAAATTAAAAATGGTTCCTTTTGGCAGGCTTGCATTTGAAAATGTAGATAAGCAGGAAAAATGGGTTGAAACTGGGAAATGACAAATAATTTTGTTCTGGGTTTTAAGTAGCCGCCTGCAAATTTCACTAAAAAGGTGTTAAATAGCGACAATACGAAATACCAATGTTTTCTTATAATTTCAGAACGCGTGAGGCAGATTCAAGAAAAATTGGAGGAATTCATCCAAGCACTAAATAAGGAAAAGTGATGAAAACTGAATAATGAAACTCGATCAGGCCAAAGCCGTATGTGGAAATGAATGCGCGGTTGACCCAGGAGGTGAACCTCAAGTTCCACATGTGTGCGTGTTAGGAATAAATTAATCGTATCAATCACGGTGTGCGGTGCACTCCGTTAAGTTTCTCTGCCTAACTCGACGCTCTTTTATTCTCGAACGAGTCGATGTTTTAAACGTGGGAATACGATGATCAATTTATTTATACAGGTATCCGCACATCGTTCTAGTAATTTATTCCGAGTGATTGATTTCACTAAGCAGCTTTACAAAAATCTACACATGTGATTTAGATAGCTAGTGAAAAAAAATTCGATCATTTATCTGATATGATCTGATCATATGAGTAGATTTAAGGCGAGGGATACTCATTTGCTGGTATGAGAACCTCATTTCGTGATTGTAGCCTAAAAAGATATGCTGTAACGTCCATCCAACACGCGATGTATATACACTGTTACGAGCACTGTACGAATAAAATCATTTTCTTTACATATTGTTTTTTTAAGAATATCGAGAATAGGCCGGGAATTTTGTTCACCTGGAAAAATCTCAGATTTTGCCTTCGACTGTACTAAAACGAATACTAAAAGTGTTTTGATATTTTATTACTTTTACTTTATTTTATTTTGAAATCTTAAAGTCTATAAAATCTTGAAATCCGGTGTGCACGTAAACTCGTAAATTAGTATTTATCCGAAATTAAACATTTATAGCATTTATATCAATGAGAGGAAGATTTACGTTTGAAAAAATATATGTAATATAAAAACTGTAATTAGGATTTGAAACGCGGGAATTTTTGAACAGATATCTCTGATTCTGAATTTGAATAGGGCATTTTCTTGAAGAATTATTATAGTTCTGACTGAAAAAGATATTTTTGAAAAGAATGGTTAGTGGTAATATAAAAAATGTTTCCAAGAAGATCAAACCAAAATGTCCAGATTCTATCGTTTGTAAGTGACAATTATGACAGTGAAGTGAAGAGAATTGTGTCACTTAAATGACGATATTTCGGGAACCAGAAGAGTCTCCATACATTTTTTAAAATGGAAGATGATTTGTTAAGAAATCTTTACGTTCCAATTTAACAGAAACTAAAAGGGGGCCGTTTCACGAAAAATTTAGTGAAATTTTTGTTTAAACTTTTCTTCGGGCACAATTTCGAAATTTTCTAATTAATTTTTTATAGATTAAAAATATATAATTTTATCTATAGCACCAGAGAATTTCAATGAACTTTAATTATCGGTTCCAGAAATGTCGATAATTCAAAACAATTGAACCGAAGAATTGAATAATGCCTAACGCCCAAAAGTCTTAACATTTTTTAAAATCTTTGAGCATGAATGTCGGTTATATAGCACTATAATTCACCAAGTTTCGTTAAAATCGAACGACTACTTGCAGATTCTCAAATTCCTGACTTGTAATTGCCCAATTACAAGTTTGACTTGGAGCAGGTAATTTTTAAAAAGAATTGTGGTTCTTATTCGGAAAAGTTAATTTTGAAAAAGAACTATAATTCTGAAACGGAACAGGGAATTTCCGAAAAAAATTTTAATTCTGAATTAGAACAAGGACATTTCATATATAATTATAATTCCCAGACCGGAAAAATTGAATTCTATCAAAATTATCGTTAAAAAAATAATGTAAAGCTTCGATTTAAAATTATTGATTTACAATGCTTTGGTATGAATCGAAAAGTATCATGATAATTTACCGACTGTAGGCATCTTTCAAAACTATCAACTGCAAATAACGTTATCGATAAAAGCTTTCATTCTGATACCTATTTTGCCGTTTGTGGAAACATTTCTCAAAGACCAATTATGTTTTCGATTTCCACCGAAAGTCTGAAGTTTAAAAATTCAAAAAGGAGAATACCATTTTTCGCCGAAGAAATTATACAGAGGATGTTTATATATGTAAAACCGGTTAAAAATAATTTAAAAAAAAATAAAGTTTCTAATTTTCTAGCTAAGTTACTAGGATATGATGAGGATGAGTCACGCTTATCCAGCTAGATCCAGTGTCACGTCTAGGTTTAATAAAACTGCTACCTGACCGTTCTTAATGATTATATCTAAAACTCTATAATGAAAATAGCGCGTTAAATCGGGGAAATGAGTTAATGGCGTAGTTGGGTTTAATCTGGAGTTAAGTCTTAATGACTAGCGACTCCCTGGGGACATAGGCGTCCGTAACGGAGACGAGAAGTTCGTATAAGGTCACGAACGTCAGTAACAGACGAATCGTGCCGGAAGTTTCAGAGGAATTCACGAGTTTACTTGATAAGGCAGTAAGAGTTTACTTGATAAGAAAATGTTTCACTCAAGTCTGGACGAACTTCGGCGTATCAGGACTGCAATGGAGTCTCATCGACTGCCTCGGAACGTTTTAGAATGGAAAACCTTTTCACTCCTTATGTATATGTTGACATATTTTATTAATTCGATATCATTTTTATTTTAAAGATTTTGAATTTGCAGATTTACGCAAATGAGCAATATCATTATTTTGAGGGACCTAAATTCTATAATTTTAAAAGGAGCAGCATTTTAGAGCGTTAAAAGTTTAAAATCAATTGACATCCCTACAAGTTTTTAAATTGTCTGAAATTTTCAAGTTTGCTAACCTTAAGGTGTCTGAACATGCTGAGGATATAAATTTATGAGAGTGACGTTTGTAAGGATTGAATTAATATGAATGCATTTAATTTTAAAAGTTCATGTCCGAAATTTTTGATTGTCATGCAAAAACTTCAAATATTCGATTGCAAATTAAAATATTCTGACGTGGGTGGAATTAGGAGAGATTGTTAATTTGTAATTCGTGCAAATTTCTTACTTCCTACAAATTTGAAGTTTATTTAATAATTTTTCTGAATGTTTTTCTGAATGATAAAACTTGAATTTACAAGGAAATAAATTTAAAAGATGACACGTTGCATATTAAATTTAAATGTTTACAACATCAGCATTTAAATGCTTCCAAATTTTGAATAAAATTCTAATCGCCTGGATATTTGAAGCTTTCAAAATTTAATTTCGAGTTCAAAAATTTAAATATAACAGAATTTTCAAAGACTGAAAATTTAAAAAAGAAACTAATATTTTAAAAAATGGTTTCAAAATGTATGCAAATTGTTAGAAAAATGTATTTTAATGATTACTTTGAAGCTACCTGAAATTTGGAAGTTTCCACTTTGAAAATGTTTAAGAATATATCATTTTTAAATATTTAAGGGTTCAAAACTTTAAAACGCCAAAGAAATTTGTTAACAAATTTTTTTTCAGTTTAAAAGAGCTGAAAGTTTTTAGCATTGCTATAAAAGATAGCCATAAAGAATAATAAACCTGAATTGTAGTGGAATGTGGGTAAAAGGGTAAAAATTTCAGAAAAAACTGCAATTTTCTAGAATTTTTCAAAGAAAATTTGAATGGAAATAATAATAAACTGTTAAAACTATTATGTTTCTCAATCTGCATTAATTCTTACGTTCTTAAGCAAAAAGTGGACAAAAAGTAAACACTTTCAGAAAAAGCCGCAACTATGTAGAATTACTATAGTGGCAGATAGTTATAAACAGTAATCATTTGTTTAAACATTTATACTTGTTCAATTGAATTAATTATTAAAAGTTAAAACTATAAATTTCTAGCATTATTCAAAGAGAATATTATTAAAAATAATAATCAGTCATTAAAATTGTTTTAAGAACTTTAATTACTTATTGCCTCACTCTAATTGAAAAATAGAGGAAAAGTGAAAATTTTCAGAAAAAAACGAAATTTTCTAGCATTATTCTAAAAGAATATTGTTATAAATAATAATACATTCTTTCCTCGCTTTAACTGTGATGTTAGACGAGGGCAGTGATTATTGCATGAAATTAAAAAAAAAAAAATTTGCCACCCTAGTTACCACCCTGTTAAATGGAGAAGTGAGAATGACTTCTTCATTTAAATTAGGGGGAGGATTTACGAAATAAAAGCTCAACTGAGAGTGAAATAAACTATTAAAAACCGATCGGTTACGGGGGATGGGAAGAAGTGTTAAAATAAAAAGTGAAGAGGAAAGAGCTAAGGAATAAGAAATTTGACAATCCGGTACGGGAGGAAAGGGGACACATGCCAGAGAGAAGAGGAGAGACTAGGAATAAGTCAATGAAGATGGGAGAAAGAGATAAAAAGGGAGAAAAATAAATAAAGGAAAGGAAAGAGCATGAGAAACTACGAGTACGAGTACATTAATTCTCTGGGGGCTGGAGAGTGGCGCCTGCAGCCACACGAGACGGGATGGGAGTTGGTGGTTGGGTGGAACCAGGAACGTTAAGAGGGTGGGTTGAGGCTGTGCGGCGAGGGGGTTGAATTGGGGTTGAAGTACCACGGGAGAGCGAACCTTCCAGCAGAAAATAAACCAGGCGAAGCGTGGTACACATAGTAATTGCCGAAGGCCTGTCCGGCGGTCCGCGATCTAGAGAACGCACTTAGAATGCAAATTGAATTTTGAAGCGTTCTCCCTAATTTTACGTTCCGACATGCATTTTGTTCTACGCATCGATATCGATGTCCATGGAGAGAATCTTCAAAGGGCGCGCCGTTTTGTACGGGTTATTACGTTGCTCCCTGAAAGCAATCTAGTTAGTAGTGTAGGTAGACAGTAGTTAGGCTTCCAAAGTTTGTAACTTATTTCATCAAGCTTATAGTTATTTTTCACACTTGGGTTATGACTGAGTCAAGCTCAACATGTTTAAATACGTTTTATTCTATTATGTGTTTTTCAAACGAAAACAGAAGTTTTTCAAGTTTGAATTTCGCGCTATAATACTGTGTAGATTATGACGTCATTATTTAGGAAGTAATAGGAATTTTCACTACATCGTAAGCTAACTTCAGTTCGTTGAATGCTGAGGGAAAAGGAATGTTTTCAAAATACCAAATGCATGGGACAAAACTTTATTTTTGTGTTATCTTTTTAATTAATAATAATAACCATTATTTTATTATGTCATTAAATAGTTCTTAAAAAATAAAAACTATTTATCAAATATACTTATATAGAAAAAAATAGTTTTTACGAAGATATTAGCAAAATAGGGCAAAAATAGACCGAATGCCATACATTTGGTTCATTTTTTTCGCCTCAGCAATCAACGAAGTGAAGTTAGTTGGTGATTGAAGTGAAAATGCCTAAAAGATTTAACCTCGGAGAAACCCGTAAAGTGTGATAGGAGAGAAATTAACGATAAAGGATATTCTGCCCTAAGGAAAACGAAACAGACTGTCGTGATTATTTTAGGAATTATAAGCGTTTTTGTGAGTTAATGTGAAAATTGTCAATTTGTTGTTTTTATGGGAAATCATACTTCAATTTATGTTATATATGGTGATATTATACGTACGTCCCAGAAGTGACTGAAAGTCGATACGTTTTGAGGACGAAGACAAAATACCTTCGCTAATGGAACTCGCCAACTTCAAATGCATTTATCTCTATGCACTAAACTCCGTACTGATAACCTGGACCCTTTTTGTTTGGACGTGTACATATATTTAAAACTTAGATATTTAAAATTGTTTAGTTCTAAATTTAAACTCCTTTGAATTTTAAAGACCTTCAGTTAATATTTTTTTCAATTTTAAAACTGTACACTTTTTAAAGCTTAATTTTTTAAAGTGCCAGATCTATCGAATTTCAAATTGTTCTATTTTGAGTATTTCAAATAAAATAAAATTTTTCAGTTTCTTTCGCATAGAAAAGGCTTACAATTTTAAATTGTATAATATTCATTAGAGTGACCATATCCGTCCAGATTTCCCCGGACATGTACTCTTTGTGCAGCATGCAAAGTTTGTCCTACAGGCTTTTTGATATTTTGCAGGTATTTGGAAATATAGGATTTCTTAGTTTTTAATACATGAAAATATTTCCAAAGTGAAATCCACTGATTTTCTTCAAAATTATTGCCGAATGAAAAATAATTCTATAATTTCATGTTTGAATGATTATCCTAATTCTGTATGTAATTAGCCAAAGTTAATGTATTTTTTATTAGGGACCGTACTTAAATTACGTAACAGCTCAAGGGGGAGGGAAGGGCCGAGAGACTTTGTTATGATGTGTTACGACGATAGGGGGAAAGGGGTCCTTCATTTATGTACGTAATTTTTGGAAAATCGTGAATGAACAATAACTTATGTTAATTATACAGAAATGTATTATGAATTTAACCTTATGTACCGCAGAAACATTTTGAGTGAAAAATGAAACTAGCCAACAACAATTTTTAAAAAATCAGGGAATTTCTGTAACTTTCAATAACTGTCTAAAAGAATAACTTTTAATATTTCAATTTTGATTTAAAATTGTTTTACAATATTGATAACAGATTCTAGGTTTAAAATATTATAAGAATTTGGTTAAAACGTCATCCTTTTAGTCGAAAAATAAAAAATTTTCTTGAAAATTCAACTATTTCATACACAACTTAATTGTTTAAAATTCATATTTTGGTGTTGAAAAGTCAATTCAAATTTTTTTGGAATGCTAATTTGACTGTTTTTTTAACTTGTCTGTTGGATTTAAAAATTCATCTGTTCAAGCAAACATTTTATCCGTCTTGGATAAAAATGAAACTCGTCGTTTGAAGATTCATCAATTTTGTGAAAGTCATCCCTTTTAGTTGAAAATTTAACTCTTTTGTTAAAAATTCGTTTTTACGAGTTGAGAATTTTCGTAACAAATTTACTTTTTTTTTAAACTCATATTTTAATTTTAAAAAGTAAAAATAATTTTTTTTTGGTATGAAAATTTAAATATATATTTTTTTAGTTTGTAATTTCAATTTCAAAATTTATCTGCTTTATTAGGGGGCACAAATATTTTGTTACGGTTCGTTACAGGGGGTGGGAGGGTTTTTGGAGAGGGTCTATAATCCCTTACGTAATTTAAGTACGGCCCCTTATGTATAAAAACATAATAAACGTTTTCTCAATAAAAAAATGTTTTTAAGAGGAAATTTTGTTTAGAAATAAACAAATTAAAATTCACCTATGTGGCCCTTTAAACAATATATGTGATACGTTAAGGGGGGAAAGGATCTTTCGAAGTATCATTCTCCATGTTAAATACAATAAAAAGGCCCCACGCAGCTCGTAGGTTAGTTGTTTAAAGTTCCTGAAAGATTTTTCACGTATTTTGTGAAAACTAAAATTTTTTTCAATATAATTAGGAATAACTATAAGTTTTCAATAAACTGAACGGGGCTAAACACTGAATAAAATAAATAATCTCTTTTTAATTAAATCGATTTCAAATCAGGCAGGTTCTACACTTGCAGAATCTCTCAGCAGTAAAATAAAATATGTTGTTTTTTAGAAAAAAAGAAGAAAAATTCAAAAATTATATTTTGAGGAAAATTTTTTTTCTGAGCCATAAAATAGGCTTAGGTTGCCTATAACTCAAAGAATGTCTTCCTTATAAAAGGTCACAGGCAAAAAAAAATTGGTAAAAATAAAAGTGTGTATTTTATTTTCTCTGAAAATAGGCTTATTATTTTTTCAACAAAATCGTCGCATCTTTGTCAGTTTTTGTATATTTTTTTAATTTTCTGATGGATTTCATGTAATAGACGAAAGAAGTTCACTTCTGGCCATATGTGATATTAACAATTCTTCTCTTTCTTTGCTTTATTAGAAACACATTACACTAAAAATGTAACGTAGTCGGGTCAAAAATATACCCACCCACATAACAGGCTGAAACGAACACGACCCCCCCCCCCCATTTTAGTGTTACGTAATATTTAAACACTCCCTAAGTGTATTCAATTTATTATTTCAATTTGGAATGTTCCAAATTTTGAAATTGTGAACGCTTATTACTGAAATCGTGACACTTATGTGGCCTTGAATAAGAAATAATTTAGATTGTTTACTTTAAAGTTTAAATTGTTCAATATAAAACGTTTAATTAAAAAGGCTGAGAATATTTAAATTATTTAATATTGGTGCATTCTTGCTATTTTTCTTGCGGAAACGAAGGATTTGTTTGTTTACTTTTTTGTTGCATGTTTCCTGTCATTAATTCATTTTGTATAATGCATACTTCTGTAAAAAGAAAGACAGTTTTTTAAGTTGATAACAATTTGTTTTTCTGTATATTATCCAAAAGTGAACGACATTTCAAAACGTTTAAAGCACATAACTTTAGACAAATTTGTAACATGCATTATTGAAAAATTAAAACTGTACAATTTGGAAGCTTTTAAGTTCTTATAACTAATAAAAAAATTATATATATTATATATTAGACGAATTTGATCTTTTTCCAGGCTGAAAATTTTTCGGGCAGGGAAAACCTGTGTCTGTTTTATCAAAATTTTCGATGAGATTGTAAGTACAGCATTTATTTTTTTTTCTAAAGCAACTAAATTACTCAATAAGTAAATTTATGACTAGTCTACAAATTAAAAAAATGTTGTGTGCATTTAGTGACGTTGATTTTTCGAATGCTTGTGTGCGATATAAAAAGCATAAAAATGTATAGATAAGTACATAGTAAGCACAGACGGGCACGATAAGAATGACATTGCACTCGTGCTCTTTTACGAGACTGCGTGCGATAAGGGATGACTTTGTTTCTAACTTCGTCACCCCACATCGTCAGCATTTACGAATGAGCATAGTTAAAGGATCCATCCATGCGGTCATTTTCATTCGTTTCCCTTTTGAGAACTATTCGCCGTGATCGCGACTCGCGCGGATTAAAAAGTCATAAATAATCGATTACTTTCGCCGACAGGCTTTCAATCGAGCCGCGTGCTGGGATCTCGTGATTTTCGAGCCGTAATACGCCCCCATCCCCCTTCAATCTTGTTATCCAGATTAACAAGGGTGAAACTCTCACAGTTCAATTCGAAGATATTCAAAATATAATTTTTTTATACTTACATGCAAAGGTTTTTTTTTTGTAAAAGTATTATTTAAGTTTGTAGATTAGTGAAGTCCTAACCAGACGCGGCACTGAAATTTTCGAGCTCTTCAATGTTTTTAGGACAGTCTGAATCTCGCATTAAGAATAATTTGGGAAAAAATTTTTAACAATGAACTTGAAGCTCTAATTTGAAAACATTTGAATTAAAGAATAAATCCTAATAGAAAATACATAACTCTTTATTTTATAATATACGACAAAGCTTTGATATTTTAAATTTTCCAGTTTTAAAATGATTCATTTTTTGTGGCAACTTTGATAACCGATTTCGATTTGCAGCAAACGATGTGGAATAAAAAGAAAATTAATGAATGATTCGAACAAAAAGGGCGTCTACTTTCTCGTCCGAAACCTAGTTTTACTGGTCACGTTCCTTTTTATGTGTGACATTGACAGAAAGGCAGACATGTGCCTTTTGAAAAAGAGAAAAAAATAAGAAAGGGAAAAAAGGAAGGAAGACTGAGAAAAAGATGCTTAGCATGAGGAGACAGAAAGAGCGAAGAGAAAAGTAGTAATAGGGTGAGAGGCTATAGGGAGTAGAACAGTTGGATGAGAGTGACTTTCAGGGGAACGCGAAGCTCCGAGCGTCAGGGCAATCCACTCGATCACTCTCGAGGGACTCACACACAGAAACACGCATGTAGTCATTTATGAAAGCACATGGTGTCTCAGGAAATCGTCCTCATCCCCGTGAACATTAGAAAATATAGCCGCCCAACATGGAAAAAGATTTGCACATATAATTCAAATTATAATGTGAATTTGAATTAGTCAAATTTGGCAGTAAGCTGAATACTATTGAATAAATCAGTGCAGAAATACTAATAATTTTTCAGCATTTTATTTCTGAATTAATAATTTGTCAGTCAAAAATTGCTACTTACCTGTTTAATGATTGGCAATTTAAATATCGTATATTTTATATGTGTTGTATCCTTGAAATTTTACTAACTATCTCAATAAGTTACTTATGAAAATTTAAAAACGAAAATTTACTTATTGAAGTGTTTTATATTGTAACTTTTAAAGTTCGGGAATGTGAAATCTGCCTCTTCAATTGTTAATTATTTAAGTTCAGAGCTAATGGCCAATAAAATTCTAATGATTGCTATTGCTAGAATTTAAGTATTGACAATTAGTAGAAACGGTAATTCAATTGGTAAAAAGATAATTACTAATCGATGCAGTAATCTACCAAAATGACAATCATAGTTCAATCAATATATTAGTCTATGAATTAATTATTTGAGGTGAATGCTACTAATTATTTTTTTGAGAGGTGGTAAATTAAATAATTCATTTAATACTTTCCTTACCTTTGAGTTTAATGCATTACTTTTATTATATAGTAAATGGTTGAAATTGAAATCGAATATATATGCGTTTGTGTGTGTGTGTGTTAGCTTATGTGAGAATGGTTTGAGAATACAAAGAATGTTATGAGTGGTATTATGGTGATGTCTGTAGTGACTCGAGTGCGGCCGCCTTTGTGCACTCTGCCTCATAAAATCGTTATCACGGGCACGCGTGGTTGCACTTAGAAACAAAATTCGAATAAAGGTTTTACAGAGTTTGTACGGAATTCGAGATATCAGCAGATTTTGAAAAATAATATACAAGTGCACAAGTGACATAGGTAGTTTTCAAAGTTTAATACAAGAAGAATCCTGTTGTCGGATAAAAAGGCGAAAAAAGAAATTTGAATTTGTCATTCATTTTTCAAAATGTGTGCCTGTAAAAATCCATTGGGAATCATAAAAAATCGACTGAGAATCAGTAAAAATTCACTAATATTCCAGTAGTTGCGTATTGATTTTTCTGTGAATTGCTGAAGCTTTAATTTAATGAGGGTATAATAATAACGGTATTTGTCAATGACAGTTTGTTACAATTAAAGATGTTGCAAAAATTAAATTAAATACCATTTTAAATACACTTGAAATATGTCTTACTTTTCTATTTTTATGGCGTCTACTGATGACTGACTGTTACTACTGCCGTTCTGACTTGCCACTTAGTTTTACTACTGATAAATTTCGAATTGAAAGTGAATAGATATATATAGTATTCAGAACGATTTTTATAAGAAAATAATAATACTATTCTTATAAATTCATAAGATTATTAAAATAAAATTCATTAAATTAATTCATTAATTCAAAGTAATAACTGAAATTCAAGAAAGTCTTAAATGTAATTTTTCAAATCGTGATTTGAATTTGTGTGGAAATAATGAATGAAAAATGAGACAAGCGTGTGCGTGACAGGAAGGAGGGGGAATCTAACGCACATACGCACGGGTGATTCGCAATGCTGTCATTAAACCGCAACCAGAATTTCTAATAGTTCGGCTCGACACGCGGCCCACACCCCTTTCAGATGCCGCGACCCCCATTCATCATAAATGCAATCAGATCGTATTACGTGCTATTACCATACGCTATCAGTCTCTGTCTCCTTTTCTATCTTTCTTTCTCTTTCACTTTCACTTTCTCTTTCTCTTTCTCCTTCTCTTTCTGTTTCTCCTTCTCTTTCTCATTCTCTATATCTAATTTCTTTCTTTTTCTGATATCACGTTATTAAATCTCTGTTCACACTTTCTCAAGAATATCGGGGTTTTACTCAAGATTTGCCATTTATTCTTACAGAAAACTATATTAAAAGTGTTTAAATTCACGTGTTCTCTAAATTTGAACCAGTAAGAAGCGGTTAATTAAATTGAATCAGCAATGGTGGTCCCTATTCAATCCATACCTTTGACTACTCATTCAGTTACTTTAATTAATGAGTTAATTAATCAGTGAAAACGTTTACTAGTTTAATGACTAGTAAAAACATGTTAGGTTGTATAAATTAAAAAATGTTTAATTTAATTACCCTGATAAAAGGTTGCATTAATTATTCAAAGAGATTTTGTATTATAAGTGGCTACACTGCATTGTAGAAGGCAAGTCTTGTTTGAAGCTTACAATGGACTTTAAATTTAAAACATTCTCTTAAATTTAATTTTTGTATTTGAATATGATCAGCAGAAAAAAACACAGAAAAACGTTTTTTCAATTAAACAAATATTTGTTTGATTCGTTTAAGTTAAACAATCGTGTATTTGAAACAAATACATTTCATTTAGATCAAAACAAAATTTTTTTCATTTAATAAAATATTTGTTCGACCTGTCATCAAAAAAAATTTTGTTTTGTTTTAAACATTTTTCTGAATGTAACACTCTAATAAAGAATTACTCATGGCCGCCATTTTAAATGTTAAAATTCTGATATCGGTTTCCTTATCAGCGATCCCAAAAAAACCCGAGTATGGGTATTCACTACAATTGAAGCGTTTTTTTCTAAAATCAAGAGTACACGCCCGCCATTTTAAATCCGCTATTTTTAATGTTCAATTTTTTATATCAGGTTTGTTAGAGATTCCAAAAATGGTGAATTTTGGAGGAATATTCGAAAAGGTTAAAAATTTTTACTACCGTTTTTGAGGAATATAACGGGAAAAACATATTTTCAAGGCGCTATGTTGAATCCAACAGTTTTAATTTTTCAAAATGCCACATTACTTTTGAAAGTACGTATCAAGTAGATAAATTCTCGCCCTTATTCGTTTTTATTGGTCAAATGAAATTGCTGCTTGAAAGTCTGCTTGACGTGAATTGTTTCATATATACATACTTTCCAGTAGTCTGCATTTTTAAAATACACTGAGAGGCCTTTTGTTAGAATAATCGAAAAAACTGAATTAAAATTTAGTATAATATCGTTCCAAAATGGGGAAAACCGAGGCTTTATTATACTTATTCGTATTACAATACCGAAGTTTAATATTATCATACGATTATTTAAAACACGAATACGTACAATTAGGATTCTAAATACGAAATATTATGAATCTCCATTTCCAGAATTAACACTATGAAAAAATGATATTCTTTTTATTGAGTTTTCAAAAAATAATTTGAATAAGAAAAATAGTGAATATCATAATCTCGAAAACGTATTTTAGAAATTGATATTGTCAATATGGAAGTTGACAGAAACCTGAGACGCATAGCAAACTATGAAATCATTATTCTTAATTTTTCATATAGTTTCGTTTCAGAATGCTCCCTGATTGCTTTCGCCATTTTCGGATGGAGTTGAAAGGTTGTGTTTCACAACAATTTAAATAAAATATAACTCTTTCTACTTTTAATTCATACTATATTCATACTGTGGGATTTAAAATATTAGGAATTCTTTCTCACGAAATTCATGCACTAACGTAATAAGATTTAATTCAATGAGTACAATTTATAAGATGTAACATCTAAATAAACTCAAACTGAGTTACTGAAATATCAAATTATAGAATGTTATTAATAAGAGAATGTTATCAGTTTCTTTAAAAAAATCTGTTTTATAAAAAATCAATTTAATCAATGAACATGATAAAATGTTTAATATATCTATTAAAAAAAAGTCTAAAGCAACAAATCACTCGTGAAAAAGGGCCCAGATATATGCCATACTGCCCTGAGTTTTCAAGCGACGACGGTTTGCCGAGATTTTTGCCAAATATTCCATAATGTAACTTAGCCATGGGCTTTAGTTGTTAGGGAGTGCTTTAGTGCTTTAGGTAAGTTAGGTTCGAATCTCGCCACAACCGTTCCGATTTTGCATAGCGATTAAGCGTGCGATTATGTATGTAGTGAATAAATTAAGTATATAATAATTTGCGTATTTAGTTCCTCCTTCTGAAGGTTAAATATTTTGGTGGAGTGAGTTATTTTTCATACAGTCGTTTGAGATTCTCATATGCTTTCTATGGCAACTTCAAAAGATGTTTTCGCTCCTTCAAATAAAACGTATTACTATAGTTTTAACTTCGCTTGTCAACTTTCATATAGTGAATTTTAAATTCTCGCAAGTTTTATAACAGTTAATGCAACATTCTTTCCATTTGTGCAAACAAAAGTGTTAGTTTTGACGGCCGAAATCCACTATATTAATTTTTGATACGCAAACCCTGTGTTCCCTACTTTGAAACGATATTATACTAAATTCTCATTTATTTTTATCATTTATTCTTACAAAAAGTTTCTCAGTGTATAAGTCCAACAAACCCCAGCATACCATGGTGCAATCTGCACAGTTAAACTGATTTGGCATTTTTCGAAATGAAGAAGATTCGAGTAATCGGCGTCAATTCCTCAATCTTCTTTTCTGCAGATTGAGAAATTGCTGGCTAGGTTGATCCATGGCTCCCAATGAGAGCTCAGAGCAGTACTACGTATGGGTAAAGATGAACTTTTTATTGACAGAGAGAAGAGAAATAGGAGAAATTCTCTTTAATCTCTCTTCTCCAGAAATGACAAGGCTCTGCTTGACGCAAGTGCAATAATGCACCAAACCATCGTTGGGAGCATCCACATATAGTACTGGACCGCTAGCTATGTCTGTCAGAAGAAAAATTGGGAATAAAAAGAGAGGGGAAATCGAGAAAGTCGAGTTGTCTCTTTCTAAGGATGGTAATTGGTTATTAGTGGATTGATTCTTTTATAAAGAAAGCTGATGGAAGCTAAGTGAAACCAATTACCATTCTTAGAAAAAGGCAGCTCGACTTTCTCAACTTCCCCTATATTTTTATTTCTATTTCCACCTTTGAGAGCCGTAGCAGGGTTTATCCACTTATTAAGAATATAAATCTATGATATCGATAACATAAACATCTCCAAGCTAATTGATGACATCAAGTACGGCGTATTGCAAAAGAATCAAAACAACCATCACCGATGTCATATCATCTTTTTAGAAGATTAAAAAACTGCTGATATACATGACCTCCTTACAATAAGTTGGTTATTTTACTCTAATTTAATTATGAAAACGTCATCAAGATGTAGATCATCTCGCCAAATAAATATGGGGAATTGAATCTCAAATCCTCACAGTTATCTTCATCGTCTCACGTTGTGCTGGATCCATATCTCATACATTCCATAAAATACATTCCTTTCTTTTCATTTTATTTGACTGCGCTGTTCTTGTCGGATGGTGCTGAAAATTCGATAACAAACATGGTGCGTTCCTCCAAGTCGAGGAGAACTGTGTTAGGCCTAGATTACGCTGCACACACAGATATCGAGTATATGTAGTTCCAGTATATTTGGTAATTATCATTTTCGACAATTGTTTCAATTTTCCAAGGAGCGTTTGACTGAGCGGTATCAGGGGTAATATCGTAAAAGTGACAGAGATGGTAATACAGTAATCTTAGTGCCGCATTACGCCTTTGGATGAACGACGTTTGCGTCGTTTCCGCGTGATTTGGTCAACTCGATAGTATGTAGATAGTATGTGTGATAGTATGTGTCTCTTAGGGTAGGAATGACACGCTCTGCAACTATAATCTGAAATGTTTTGGCACAAAATGAGGCGACGGTATGATAAAGTGGAAATGATACCGTCTTGATACACTTTTCTACACTTTCCTGTGAAAAATGTCGTGCATCTTCTTGTCCGTGGTCAATTTGAGGATGTTTTTTTCATGTCCTTTCTTGACCCGGATCGTTAGAAGTGTGTACTCAAGATGGATAATGTTTGTTGCATTTTGCTAACCCGTAATATTGAAGCCAAGGCCAAGTGTTTCAGCAGCCTCCTCCGCTGCTTTGTACAGAAACGCTCCTTTGTTCACTTATTCGTTTCTCCTGGCCATTTTAAGAAGAGGGTCTCGTCTATTTGCATTCATATGTGCTGTATTCAGAATAATCCTGTTGTAAAGACATTTAAGATTTAGTATTCCGCAAACACCTTCATGACGTGAGATGCAACTTCGGCTACTTTGAATTTCTATCAGATACCTTGAGATCATCCATATAAAATACACTGGAACCTGGATTTCCGTAGATTGGATTTGTGTGTTTCAAGAACTGACAGCCTCTGCAGTTTCGCGATGAGAAAAGACGCGGGGTCGAAAGAGAGGATGTGGTCTGTCAAGCGTGACATAGAAATGACACTGAAATGACATAGACACCGGTCACAAAAAAACATTCGATTGGAAGCTTTTGAAAATTGTAATTTTACTAAACGTGATAAGTTACGAATAAATGAAAAGTGGAAAACACTAAGAGAATTATTATCTTTTTCTAGATTTGGATTATTATCATAATCATTGTCATCATAAATATCATCAGTTTTTCAGTCAAAAGCAGATGAATTGCGGGTATTTCAAAAGTTTGTTCCCTCATATAAACATAAAATTTCTTGCTTATTTTTGTTTTCAAATTGCTCTACGTCATAAATATGTATCCTCATTCCGTTACTTGTTTCAAATTTCAGAAAATTGTTCAATGTTATTGGAAAACGTATTCCATGGTATTTCAAATTTGTTTTACTGAAATGGGGATAAGAGCGTATTGAAGTTGGATTTTTTCCTAGGATACAGCTCTGCAGTAATTTCCCAAAGAAAGCAGCGTGGTTCATAATTTATAATATTTACAACTGTTTTTGAAGATTGACTGATGTTTACGATTTGCTTGAATCTCTTGTTTGATTTTTGTTGATGAAATTTTTAACAACTTTAAGTACGGGCTGAGCTGTCACTTTATCATTAAACCATCCTGTAAGGTCTTTTGAATGTAAAATAATTTCATTTTTTGTGTTAAAAAATTGTATTTCCTCAATTAAACCTCCGCTTTCTAAGACGTTAAATTTAGTGACAAGAACAACATTCACTTTTATATGACCATCCTTTTTTTTAATATTTTTGATCAATAAATAACTAATGACTTTGCTGAATGAAGGCTGATTCCAAATCTCTCCATTTTTTCTTTTCTATTCGAATTTTCTTTGCCTTCTTTTGAAGTCTCTTCAGTTTCAAATTCATACTTTTTAAAATGCTCACAGATGGTATTATTTCATTATTTTCACCCACTGATAAAGTATCCTCATTTATTTTTAAAATTTTATTCAGAAGGCATATATTTGATACTCTCAGTTCAGACTACTTTTCAATTTCGACATTTCTTTCAATGTTCGACTTACCTTTTGCTATATCTGCAAATGAATTCTCTATAATGCGAATGAGTTTTCTGCAATTCACTGAATTAATTTTGTCCAGTAATTTCACTCACTCACACTGAAAGTTTTGATTGAATTTAAATTTCTAAAAAAAATTAGGTTCACCGAAAAAAGTCGAATAAAAAAAACGACAAAAAATTCTCAAACACTAATTAAAAAAACCATAAAATTCTTTAAAAATCGGTATAGTATGAGTAGATTAAATAATCTCAAAATTATAAAATTTCAAATACTAATTTTTCAAATTCCAACAAGTTGTAAATAACCCCAAAAAGTTTTTAAAAATCACTATAATATGTCAAGATTGTCCACCTCTTACTCGTTGTTGTTGCCTTACACGTTTAACTTTGTTTCTAGTTTTTATTTATCAATTGGAAGCTGCCAGATTCTTAAGAACTTTTTTAATCCCAGCTAAAAAATTATGATGTAAAAAATAGAATCTAAACAAAATTATTTTTATGAAAATAAAAAAAGTTATAAAGATAATAGTTTTTTGCACACGTATTTCGCAAAC
>JAAAKG020009714.1:0-21107 GCA_010014905.2 Druon quercuslanigerum
TTAATAATAAAAAAATTACTATTAATTTTTTTTCATAAAAATTGAAAAACACCATTATTTGTCGATTTTTTTCTGATGTGTACTTAATCTTTTTAGTTCAAAATTTAATAAAAGATTAAAGCGTTTGGTTAAAGATTCATATATTTTGTTACAAATTATTCTTTTTTTGGTAGAAAATTAATATTTTATATGACTATTAAAAAATAATATTTTATTAAAAATTAATTTTTAAAAATAAAAATTGAACAATTCCATTCTTCATCGATTTTTTTTCGTGTGACGGACATTTAATCTTTCTTGTTGAAAATTTTACTATATCATCGAAAATTTATTTTAGTTTAAAGTTAACTTATTTCTCTAACTAAAAATTTTTCTATTCTTTTTTTAGGAGGCTATCTTTTTTAGTTAAAATCTCTGCTATTTTGTTGAAAATTTGTCTTCTTTTGTGAAAAGTTTATTATTTTAGTTGAAAATGTAATAAAAAATTAAAGGATTTGGTTAAAAATTCATATATATTTTGTGAAAAAAATTTTTTGGTAATAAATTCATCTTTTGTTGAAAAAATAGTTTATTTGCTTAAAATCTTATTCCTCTAGCTTAAAATTAAACTATTTTATCACTGTTGATGAAGAATTTTTTTTCGAGTTAAAAATTGATGTAATTTGTTAAGAACTTGTATTTTTGCCGTAAAAAACTAACATTTTCGTTTAAAAATTTTATAAATATTTAAAATATTTGCTTGAAAATTTATGCATTTTGTTTTAAAAAATTGGTAAAAGACAAATCTTTAGGATTAAAAATTTATTTCTTTGATTGAAAATAAGTTTTTTGTTATCCAAAATTAATTTTTTTTAATAAAAATTTAACTCTTCCATTTTTCGTGGATTTTTTTTAATGGACATTTAGTCGCTTTAGTTGAAAGTTCATTTCTTATTTTATTTAGTTGAAAACTTATTTCTGTGGCTCGAAATTAAACTTTTTATCTAAAATTTTCTTTTAGTTGAAAATTGGTCTCTTTTTAGTAGAAAATTAATATTATAAGCTGCATTTCTTTGGTTGAAAGTAAGTTTATTTTATTATTAAAAAATAATATTTTCATAAAAATTAATTTTTTTTAGAAAAAGTGAACTTTTCTATTTTTCGTCGATTTTTTCATCTGATGGACATTTAATCTTTTTTTTTTGAAAATTTAACTATATCATCAAAAATTTATTTTAGTTAATTAATAACTTATTTCTCTAAATAAAAATTACTCTATTGTATTTATTTTTTTAAAAAGTTATCTTTTTTTAGTTAAACTCTCATCTGTTTTGTTGAAAATTTGTCCTTTTTGTGAAAAGTTTATCATTTTAGTTGAAAATTTAATAAAAAATTAAAGCATTTGGTTAAAAATTCATATATATTGATAAAAAAATTTTTTGTTAGAAAATTAATCTTTTGTTGAAAAGTTATCTTATTTGCTTCAAATCTTATTTCTCCAGCTTAAAATTAAACTACTCTATTTCTGTAGATAAAGAATTTTTTCAGTTAAAAAATTATGTAATTTGTTTTAAAAAATGTGTAGAAGACTAATATTTTAAGTTGAAATTTTATTTCTTGGAGTAAAAATATGTTTTTTCTTATTCAAAATTAATTTTTAAAAATAAAAATTTTACTCTTCCATTTTTCGTGTAATTTTTTTATAGACATTTAGTCGTTTTAGTTGCAAAATCGTTTGTCTTATTTTATTTGATTGAAGAATTATTTCTGTAGCTTAAAATTAAACTATTCTGTTAATATTTTTTGTTTGAAAATGTATCTATTTGGTTATGAATTTGTATGTTTTTTTGTAGAAAAAAAATTTTTTGTTTGAAAATTTATCTGCTTGATTAAAAATTTACTTATATCACTAAAAATTTATTTTAATTGGTTAAAAACTTATTTCTGTAGCTTAAAATTAACTAATCTTTTCTTGTTGATAAATAATATAAATTTTTGTTTGAAAATGTCAATAATATTTAAAATAGTTAGTTGAAAATGCATGTATTTTGTTTTACAAAATGGGTAGAAGACTAATCTTTTGGGTTGAAATTTCATTTCTTTGTTTAAAAATAAGTTGTTTGTTATTTAAAATTAATTTTTTTAAATTAAAATTTAAATTCCATTTTTCGTGGAATTTTTATTATGGACATTTAGTTTTTTTGGTTAATAATTCGTTTGTCTTACTTTATTTAGTTGAAATCTTATTTCTAGCTTAAAATAAACTATTCTATTTTTGTTGATACATTTTTTTAGTTGAAAATGCATCTATTTGGTTAAAAATTTACTAACGTCATTAAAAATTTATTTTATTTGGTTAAAAAATTATTTCTCTAGCTTAAAATCAAACTTCTCTATTCTTGTTGATAAATAATATAAATTTTTGATTGAAAATTCATGTATTTTGTTTTAAAAAGTTTGATAGAAAATTAATCTTTTGTGTTAAATTTTCAATCTTTTTAATGAAAATTAGTTGTTTTTTTATTAGAAATTAATTTTTTTAAATAAAGTTCCATTTTTGTCCAATTTCTGTTTGGTTTAAAATTCGTCTGTTTTTTGGACAATTCACCTATATCATTGCCCTTTTTTTTATTTAAGAACTTATTTCTTCACCTTAAAATATAACTATTTTATTTTTGATTGATTTTTTGCGTTTTTTGTATAAAATGAACTTTCGTGGTTGGAAATTGCATTAATAATTTAAATATTTGGTTGAAAATCCGTGTATTTCATTTAAAAAATAATGTCTTGGTAGAATATCAATCTTTTGGGTTAAAAATTCATGTCTTTGGTTTAATTTATTTGTATTGAAAATTAATTTTTAACTAAAAATGTAACCTTCTCACTTTTTGTCAACATTTTTGTTTTTGGTAGACATGTAATCTTTTTGGTGAAAATTCATCTGTTTGTTTTCAAAGCTAACTATTTTGTTGAAAATTTATTTTATTTAGATAAAAACTTATTTCTTTAGATTAAAATTACAAGATTTTTTTGTTGTTGTTATAAATGAATCTTAATTTGTTAAAAATTTATTCATTAGGTCAAAATTTAAAAATTATTGTTGAAATTTCGTTTTTCTTTGTCGAACTTAATTTTCTTCACTAAAAAATCATCTATTTCATTTTTGCTAGCGAATTAATCTTTT
This sequence comes from Druon quercuslanigerum, assembly GCA_010014905.2. NCBI lineage: Eukaryota > Metazoa > Arthropoda > Insecta > Hymenoptera > Cynipidae > Druon > Druon quercuslanigerum. The sequence continues at coordinate 3,164 of JAAAKG020009714.1, forward strand.
TCGGTTAAAAATATTAAAATCAAAATTATTACACTTTTTGTTAAAAATTCATTTTTTATCAAAGATTCATCAGTTTTTTTTAAATTTATCTATTTTATCAAAAAATGACTTTTTCTGCGTTGAAAATTAATTATTTCAACTAAAAATTTAATAATAAAATATTTAATTAAAAAATCTTAAATTCCTCTCAGTTCTACTGTCTACGAATCTGACATTCTTTATCACTGCCCTTCAGCTGAATCTTAATTTATAATTATGCAACAATGCTTTTGAGATTTTCGGGAAATATCTATTATTTAAAAAAAGTTTAACTCTATTTTATTTATGTAACTGTGGCATCTTTAATATATTAATATTTATATAAAAAATAATTACAAATATAATACATTAATATAAGTGTAGGTGGGGGGGGGGGGGAGTATTTATTATTTAAAGGAGCGAAGGACCGAAAGTCGCAAAAAAGAGAACGACAAATTTGTGATAAATAATTTTTCGATAAGACGCATACTTTTTGTTTCAATTGTAAAAAATAACTTGAGAAGAAAAAAATTGATCTTTGGAAAATCCAGATACGAAAAACAAATAAATAAACAATAGTTGTTCGCTAAAAAAATATCTGCATGTTCGCTATTAATGCTTTTTTATAGGAATTATAGTTTTTGTTTCAACCGTAAAAAAATGAAACTGAAATTAAATTTTTGAAAAACAGCCGAAATACAATAAAATTTTATAAAATAAAATGGTTTGCTCGAGGATGTGGACTACGTACAATAAATCTCAAAAGTCGCCAATCATTAAAATTATTTATAAAATCAAAAAAAAAAAAAAAAAGATCTATTATTGATTTTTGAAAATCTTGACGGAAGCTTCTAAGTGAACTTTAGGAAAAATAATTAATGCTAAAATTTTTTATATGACAGTAATTATATGGAGTTTTAGATTTTGCTTTCTCTTTAGTGAAAGGTTAAAATTCTTATTTATTTCTAATGATTTAGGGCTCATTTTATTCTTTGTGGGATTCTTTACGATTCCATTTGGGTGGTGTTATTTAAAATTTTACCTATAGCTGTTTATAACAATAATAACTGTATGATTGCTCAATTGATTTTGTTTAATAAAATCAACCCAAATAAAATTTAGAGATTCCTTAGAAGAATAAAATGATGCCTTGATCAATAGGATTAAATAAAAATTGTAACTTTTCCCTAAGGAGAAAGAAAAAACTAAAACTTGAAATAACCACTGTTAAATAAACAATTTTAACCCTAATTATTTTTTTCTGAAGTTTGCTTAGAAGCCTCCATCAATATTTTTAGAAATTAATAATAGATTTTTTTGTTACAAGCAAAATTCAGATGATTTTAGATTTCGAAAACAAACTTTTTGAAATTCTTAGGTTGTAAAAGAATAAAATTACTTTTTTGATATTCCTAGAAACTTTTTATGGATTTTTTATTTTGAAAAATTAATTTTAAGAAAAAATTTAAAGAGATTTGAAAGCGCTTTTAATGCTTTCCTGAAATTTTGGAAAATAGTGTGAATAAAAAATGTTGAAATTTATGCACTAACTTTACAAGAGAATGTAGATTTTTAAATATTTTAAAATAAAATCTGAAAGCTTTTTAAGAAAAATTAAAATTAATTTATCATTTTCGACAAATAATATTAAGAGAATATTTGAAAATACTTGAAAGCATTTAAAAATATTTTGAAAATTTTCAAAATTTTATCTAAAATATTTAAAGAAATATGTTACTTTTGCGGAATTTCTTAATTTTGTTCGAAAGTCTGATTATTTTTATGATATTTCCAAATTTCTCGAGTTTGTACATTTTTTCAAAATAATTTTGAATTTGAAAGCATTTCCAAACGTGTAGAAAAGATGTAAACTTCTAAGATTTAAGACAAAATCGAAGAAAATTTCAAGAAACAATCTTTTCAATCCTGACTTGTATTTTTTGTGCAATTTTCTAAAATCTCATAAATTGGAAAAAATCATAATTCTTTTGCGTTTTTAAAGTCTAAAAAAATATTTTCGAAGTTGTTCAATAATCTTAGGAAAATTGGTTTCAAATAAAGGAAGTTTCCCAGTAATCGTGACGATCCCAATGATCGTGAAACTTTTCTATAGTTTGAATATATTGTTGAAAAATATTTTTAAAGTAACATTTAATGATAAAGTCCATTTATTTTTTGCATGCCATAGTCTCAAATTGAACTTTAAATAATTCAAATTACATGAAAAGCCAGAAAATTAGCCTCACTATTATTGGGACCAAAGTAAAGATTACAAAGATATTGAGCTTGACCTTAGAAATAAATTAATTAATAAATTTAAAAAATCAAATTTTGCAATTAAAAATTGCGGGCAATTGAAAAAATTTCCGAATTTTAAATTTCCCGAAAATAGATACTCTCCGAAAGAAAAGTGACAAAATGTTTATTACCTTAAAGCAGTGGATGTTCAGCCGGTCCTGGTGTAAAACTTCTGGGGCGGTATATTATTACATAATATTATTGTACATTATTAAATCATTTGTCACTACAGCTTCTTTTGAATTTTTTATTACATTATTACATTATTATTATGATTATTATACAAAACAGAACTTCTGTGGTCAGTCACAGGACTGTCAGTCCCGCCTCACGAGACTTTAGAAAGTTAATATAGGAAGGGTTGGCCAACATTATTTATGTAACCAGTGCCAAAGGTGCCTTTCAATCCACTTCAAGACCTTGAAAATGACTATTACTAGTATTTATTATTATTCTCTGTATCCTATAAAAAATTGTGTTAGGAGCTTGAGTTCCTTCCTCCCAAGCTTCAGTAATTCTTCCGCTCCGTGAGAGTTTATCTTTGAGCCCAAGAGCGTTTTGGCCTGTCTGCAGCCAGAGACTAAATTCCACTTATTCTAATGTTCCTCGGTGAGCCTACTGTTAATATCTTTAGTGACTATCTTATTCAAAAAGACTACAACTTGCCCGGGTCCAGTAAAATTTTCTTTTGCTGCTAGCTTTGCTAGCCTGTCCGATATCTCATTGCCTTTGATACCGCTGTGGTCCAGGGATCCAGAGCAAAATAAGGAAGACCCCTTACCCTGCAATATTCCATCAGTGTACGTCCCGCTACTGGTGGATTGGTATGGCTGTCATATGGAAACTAAGCCGATCCCATGACTATCCTTCCTATTCCTTTAAGATCCGTGGCTTTTACCATCAAATCCCTGCAACACAGTTTAAGCAGCGGGATAACGTTGACTCCCTTCGCCAGTATGCAAGCCCCTGGATTGGCCGCCTTCTGGTCCCTGTAACAAAAACGAGCCCCCCCCCCCTAAACTCTGATGGCACCTCGTACTAACCAGGGTTCCTGGATTAGCGAGACGCCTATGTGCCTCGCATCCATGCCCCTCTGCAAGACTGCAGAGGCGCCTTTGCTGCGATGCAAGTTAATTTGGGTAATGGTTAGACCATGAGCAGTCATTTAGGTCTGCTCCCGATAATCCTGTACGACGACAGGCTCCTCCTGTCCCTGACTGGCAACCTTCAAGTTGACCTGTTCAAAGTGGTAGAAGGGCCGGTAGTTGAGGACCGCAAGAGCCTTCGCCTCAGACTCAGGAATTTTCACAACTAGGAGATGTTTTGTTCCTCACCCCGCTGTCTCCTCTTCCTGAGACCCATCATACCTGGCGATTCGCCAGGACGCTCTGTTAAGTAAGGTGTTGAATCTCTCCAACTGATGGAGGACCACAGGCGAGTCTACCAGTTTACCGAGGAACCACGCCGTGGCCTTAACCATCTTCTTGATCAACTCAACTCCACTTATTTTAAGAAATGCGCCTTCCCAAAGACTTGTGTCGACCACAGCCTTGTGTAGCTAATCTTCCGTCGCTGGGTGAGCTGTCATAAATACGAAGACCCCTCCTCTGCAGAAGGAGGTTTTGATTTTTGGCGATTGACCTGGGGCATTGGCCTAGGACATGACCTAGGTCGAGGTCCATTTGACCCCTATGTCCGACACGCTTAAGTCTCCCACCAACTACAAGTTCTCACAGCCCCCTAGAGGAGGAAATGGCTATTGGTTTAAATAACATTATTTCAGCAACCAGTTACAGGGGTGCCTTCCCGAAACACAAGACCTTGGAAAGAGTTAGTTTTTTGGCCAATACTATATATGTGACCAGTCTCAGTGTTGCCTTACCAATCCCACAAAACGTCGGGAAAAGGTAGTGGTTTGACCATCACTATTTATGTGACCAGTCACAAGGTCTCCTTCCCATCCCTTACAAGACTTCGGAAAGAGGTAATGGTTTTAGCAATACTATCTCGGTGTGCATTCACAATAGTGCTTTCCCGCCCGCACAAAGTGTCGGGAAAAGTAGTGGTATGGCCATTACTATTTCTGCGACCAGTCACAAATTTTCCTTTTCGTCCACCACAAGACCTTGAAAAGAGGTAGGGGTTTGACCAATATTATATTTGTGACCAGTCACAATGGTGCCTTCCCGCCTCCACAAAACATCAGAAAAAGAAAATAGTTTGGCAATCACTATTTATGTGACTAGTCACAAGCTCTCCTTCCCATCCCTTACAAGACTTCGGAAATAGGTAATGGTTTTACCAATAAAATGCTCTAAATAAATTATCAAATTATATGCTTCTAAACCTAAGTATGTAATGCTATTAACATATTTTTTTCTTAGTTTAGAACATTTTAATCAGATTTGTGTGGATGAAATCGGAATAATTTGTTCTTATTTCCTAAATGTATGATTATTACATTTATCATTAATACTTATATTATTAGGTACTACTATTATGATGTGAATTGAAAGCAATAATATTACAATTATTAATAAAGTAACACATTTTTCTTTTGGACTTAATGTACTAAGTACTATAGCAAGCTCTGGATTACGTTAACAAATAGTGCGGAAAAAATGATCTAACATATCGATTTTATATAAAATTTTCCGTACAATCCATGAGCGTAATTAACTTTAATATTGTTTATTTTATGTCCACCATTTTTTTTCAATATTATCGGATTCGGAATCAGTGATCTAAAACCCATTCAATTGAATAAAGTAAAAGGACATTTTTGGATATCTTCCGAAATCAGATGTCATTTTCAATTTCACATTATTTTTAGCTTGTTATTGGTGTACAATTTGAAAAAAAAAATTATTTTGAAAGAAGCAAATTTTTAATATTTATCTCAAATGTAGTGCAAAATGTTTTAAATACAAGTACAAAAAATTATAATCATTTTTAGAGAAAAATTCAAATAAATCAAATAAATTAAACAAGACTGTCTGAAATATTGACTTTTATTTTGAATTTCCTGGAATTTATTGCATTTGAGCCTTGTCATCCTACATAGGTCGAAACAATTTTTGTCATGAATTAGAAAAATGTGAACCATTAATATTATATTAATATTATTCGATACTCGAATATATCAATTTATTTTATTTTTTCATATTCTGATGAAGACCTGAAGAAGAAAGATATCATAAAAATGAAAAGGCGAATACGATTAACTCTTAAGAGGGTGTTCCGATGTAAACGCGTAGGACTGAGCCAATTCACAATTTTTTTTTGAAAGCCATTGCACATAATGGCGTGAACTTTTTTTCCACTAAAGGTATGGCCGAGGACAATAGAAAAACAATTCTGTTTAAATCATGTAATTTTAATTATTTTAGGTGAGCTAGGGCCCTAAAACCCTATGCTTTCTTACATTCCAAATTGAAAAAAAAACGTGCGCTTATGTTTTTGAAAGCATATCTTAAAATTTCAACATAATATTTAGTATGGAAAATTCTATATTTAAGTATCCTTGGATGAAGACAATTTTTCAGAACGATGCTCTATCTTCAATTCTTGCCATTCACTATTGTCTTTTGTCCTTTTATAAATATCTACTTTCTCTCTTCGCACTACATAATGAGGTAGAATTTTTGCTAGCTGTGGTGTTTTTCCTGATTTTGTAAGAAAAAAATTTACAGTAATTAAGATATTAGGTTTAAAAATTTTTTAAGCTTAATCTACTAAATCGTATCAATAAATCGTAAGTCTATTATTAATTATTATAATTTTCATAAAATCTAACTCACACCTATTATTTTTATTGTTTACAATTAAAGAAATTTTTATATTATGATTTGTGCAATGCATAATGTTCAATTTTATATCTTCAGTATTCAATAATTTTTTAGTTTACCTCTAAAAAATTAGACTAGATAAAAAAAAAGATTTGAAAATGAAACAATTTTAAACTATAAAGATTTCAAGGTCATAACAGTGAACCTTAACATACCAGGAATGGTTTGAGAGGATGGTTTTGGATTCTCTTATTTTGGTTTTTAATTTGGTTTTAGCTTTTAAATTACCTTCTTTGAGTGATTCTAAAGTGAAAAATCCCTCAATGCTGCCGCCAGTTTGTTTTTCAATTTTCCTATATCTGCCAACACATTTTAAACCATGATCTCCTATGCCTATCAGTTTATCATTCTTCATCAATTTTATGTTGCTTTGTTGTGGTTTTGCTGTAAGGCAAATGGATTGTAAATTATTTTAAAAATACGAAATTCTCTCACTTAGAACTACTTAATTTTTCTAAATTGTGAGTTTACTAATAACAAGCCATTCCAACCTTATTTTTGAAAACCGGGAACTTACGAGCACTTTCATATTAAAGTTACTAAAATTTTCAAGCACTTTAATATAAAATTTCCTGCGATTAGAAATTTTATAATAAAGAAAAAAAATTAATAAAGGTCTATTAAGTGGCAGAATTAAATAATCGCCTGTTCTTCTGAATGGCGTTGGCTTTTGGAGAACTTTCGCAACAATATCGAATTTTAAGTGTAAAAGTAAATATTCTTATAGAAAATATTATTGCGCATATTTTTTCTTTATAAAAAATGTTGTAGCTTTTATCGTTTTCAAGGTACTGCTGAAAACCCCTTTTTTCGAAAACAAACTATTTTATCTTTTATACTTCATCGCAATGTAATTCAGCATGCTTGGGAATTTTAACTAACAAACAACTTCCAGAAGGAAATATGTTTTAGAAATGTATAAATATGTTCTCTATGGAAAAAATTATTTAAAGTAAACCACCAGTAACAAGTTATGGAGCGTTTACTTTTTCCGTGTTTCTTCTCTTCTTTTTTATCTCTGTATGTCCAATCAAAAAATGTAGCTTAAATGAAATATAATTTACATTTTTCAATTCAGTTGACTAAATTCACTAATAAATTATTCTTCGTCTGAAGCGTGAATTTGTCAGATTGGTTTATACGAGCGGAGAACGGTCTCCGCTGACGGAATGAAACAAAAAGCTTCATTTTTTACTTACTCTAACAGCCGCAGAACATCATTAAGAAGGTTTCCTGTAAATTTTATCTTTAAGATCGCATTGCTCAGGTTCACTTTGAAAACGGAAAAGCTACCAAATTTTTGTCAAGAGAGAAACTAGCATTTCTTATAATAATATCTATTGTTCAAGTTAAAATATTAGACTTGTTTCAAAATTTTATAGAGAGAATGCTGTTCAGCGAGAAAGCGATTAGGAAATAAAATTTTGATACGTTTTTTTTTTATAAAAGGAATACTTCGGGTTTTAATCGTGTAAAAAACTTCGAATTTTGCTGGAGTTTCGTGAAGTTCTTCAGGGCTCACCTGAAACTGAGGTATCAGGTTATGTTGTTCTTATGCATACTCTCTACGAGTTCTGTAAATGTCCAGAGCGCCCCAATATGGAGACAGCGCACTCCTGATTGGCCTCATTGGCAATACGAAAATGAACCCAGGAAAACAATGCAAAACAACCTAATAAAGGGAGAGAGAGAAAAACGACCACCGTCCTACCCTACATCCAATGTGTCACAGAACAAACAGAAAGAATATAGTGATCCAGAAGTACATCAAATCCTCTGTTCTTTTGGCAAAATCTATATTGGAGAAATCGCGAGAGCGGTGAGCCAAAGTATAAAGGAACATGAGAGTAAAGTCAGGCTAAAGCATTTCACGCTATAAACACTAGCAAAACATCATATCGAAACAGGACATAAAATTTTATTTGATAAAACAACCGTCATTGCAAAAACACACAATATTTTTCCAAGAAAAAATAGAAAAGCAATCGAAATCTTAAAGCACCCTAATAACACCAATAGAAAACGGTTATGATACCAATCCAATTTGGCTTTTCGTCCTCCTGGATTTTTTTTTAAATAAGACTTGATTGGCAAATCAGGTGCGTCCTGTCTCCATGGCGTAGCGGTTTGGCCAATCTCAGTCATCGTAGAAAGTATACATAAGAACAAAATAATCTGATACTTCAGTGTCAGGTCCGCCCTGAAGAAGTGAACTGCAATGTTCACGAAACGTCGGCAAAACTTGTAGTGACGTACACGATTGAAACCCGAAGTATCTCTGTTATAATAATAAATCAGCGTATAAGCATTAAATCTATTACTTTTTTTTATTAAAAAAAATTGTTTAGTTTAGAAACATTATAGTATACTAACTTTGACTATTAGAAACTTGGCCTTCTCGTCGGAAATCAAGTGACCTCCTGGCAGTCTTGATCGTATCATGGTCTAACACTAGTCGAGTACTTTCTGGTGTATATGAAGAGACTTGCTTATCACCATTATCTAAATATTAAGGTTATAATATAATGATTTTTATTCAAGAATTTTTTCAACGAACCTCGGAAGGTCCCAGGTAACGGCAGCCTAAGCCAAAACCCAAAGTCATTTAATAATAATACATGAAGGGCGATTTTGCCAAATCTGATTAAGATTTTATTTCTTGTCATCTAAATATTATGCTGTTTTGCTGCACACTTTTCTATGCACTTTAACATTTCTATTTTTACTGAAAATATCCTGGTTAATTCGACTCGCCCTGGTATGTTTTCCTCGCGGCATTTGACAAAGTTCCATATACAGGCGGTGTAAATGCAGACACAGATAGTACTGAGCATCACGGCTATTATTCTTTCCTTTCTGATTATTAAGCCAAATGTATTTTTTTTTAGAAAAACCGGATATTCTCAGCAAAGCAGAAAATTGTTTAAATGACGTATGCAAAAAATCAGAAAAAAATATTCAACCGTTTGGACAGAAGCTTGCATCCTGTTTCATAATTCTAATAAATCCTCTTAAGCTAGTTTCTTTAAAGCAGGCTTACTATAGGCCCATATGAAATCAAGTATTGTATTTATTTTTGACAGTGATCATTTTACTACATAACAATGTTACGGAATGAATTTGTGTACTCGTGTGATATTTTTATCTGTCTATAGACTTTTTAAACACTAATCGTCTTGTATTTATTATTTTGTGACAAATAGTACTAAATTATTATGCTCGTACAAATTATGCTATCTCAATAGTAATAAATTTTACTTTAACTTAATAGCTCATATGGCGTAATTAATTTTTCACCGAACTACAATTTATTAATTTGAAAATAAGATTTTATATCATAGAATAAAAAATGTTTATGATCATTAAAAGAAATAAATAAAAGTATCGATAAAGGCAACCCGTATCAAAGTTGCCCTGTAAAAAAAATTGGAATATACTAACGTCCATGTCTAAAACTTTCAGCTCTGTTGACGCGAGGGGTTAATGCCCTTATTTGTACCAAGTAGTGATGCACCTGCGATAAATATTTTTCGCGTGGATTTTGTGAAGGAGACATTGGAATCTTGTTGGCACGTCGTCGAAGTGGATACCCTTCAGTTCCATCTGTAAGACAATATATATATATATTTAAATTAAGTATATTAAGAGAATCTAGACACGCTGACTTATGTATTTTTAGAGTGGACTTTAGTTTCTATAAACAATGAATAGAACACCTGAAAATGGTTGCAAATTTAGGATTTCTTTGATACTCATTTTAAAAATCTAGAAACCCTAAATTAAAAATTAGTTTCAGGGGTCTCTAACGAATTATTAATTGGCGGTTAGGAAATCAAAATAGTAATTTATTTTGCAAATCCCAACGATTTGCCATAAATAAAAGAAATTATAATACACTCACGTGGATTGGTAGGACTCCGCACACGCATTTGTCTAAACTGATCATCTAATCGTCCACAAGGTTTTTCAGGAACACTATCAGGTTCAGGTGAAGGTGCGCGCGGAGTTACTCTTGTTTTTATTCGAAGATGTTGTCGACGCATTTTATTATCAGTTCCACCTGTAAAATGTATTACCATGTTTTTACATTCTCATCTTAATGAGAAGGTATTGGTTTTGTGTAAAATTTCACTTTGTCGGGTTTCATCAATCTCCACGTTTTGAGACCTTCTGAGATACGTGATGAGAATGTGTTCAGTGAAACCGAAGTAGCTGTAACTAAAGAGAATTCACAATCGCCAAATGACATGCTTGGACCTTTTATTTTAAAAGTTAGTTCGTTAGTTAGTTATATGAGAGTGGAGCTCCCCTATCGCTCGATTTATGAAACCTATTGTGCCACACTCTTAACCATCGCTGTCAGCAGTTGACTCCAGACCTCTTGATGAAACCCAGTATGTCGAAAACTGAAAGCATTTAAACTTCCCCGGGTTCCATAAAATAGGACCCAAGGGACCCTGCACTCTGTCGAGAGGTTACACCCCATCTTGTGCATATAGTCGTTCAACTGGTTATGCCCAGTGAGCATCTGAACCACCGTCCTTAAGTCTTTCTTTGGCAAACCCAGGATTTCCTTCGCTCTGTCTATTCTCTAGGTATATCTCAGAATGGACTTCGCCTGCCGGTAGCTCAGGGCTTGCCTCCAGTATTCTCGATGCTTTGTTCGGGTCGAGGTTTTTATGGCAAGACCGAAGCAGCAAGGCGCTAGTCCCAGTACTAGCTCTGGTCCTATGTAGTTACATGCCGCACCACATCTTGCCAGCTAGTCCTCTTTCTCGTTGCCCTTGATACCTGTGTGACCAATACCTTTTTGCATTCCCAAACCAGTTCTGATGTTAATTCTGGTTTTTCTACTGCAGTTAGTGTCGCTCGGCTATCCGAACAGATCGTAATCTGTCTTCCAGCAGCGTTCTCTTCTAATAGTGTTTTAGCACAACGAAGGGCAGAAAGGACCTCAGCCTGAAAGACAGTAGCATATTTCCCAAGCACTTTCCTCTTCGCACTATCATAGATTTCTGATTCTGACCCTACCTCTCCCCTGGAGCCATTCGTATACCAGATTTCCCCTTGGAGGAGTGGGTTACCATTTCCTTTTTACGCATCCCTGCTTAGAATGTAGACTCAAAAAGCCCTGGCAAATTTGAAACGTTTTGAAATTCTCTCCTGCCTCATTTCAAGAATCGGCAGTGAGCTGATGTCACTTGGGAGCCTCTTGTGTCTAGTCCCCTGTGTCCAACTGTTTACTCTCGTCAGGCGGCCCAACGCTTGTCCCCCTTTTGCAGTTATCGAGAGGTGTAGGGGCTTTTCACAGAGCATAAGGCCCATCGCCGCTGTAGGCGTAGTCCTCATTGCTCCAGTCAAAACCCTAAACAATAGCGTGTGTAGTCATAGCAGCCTGTCCTGCATCGTTTTAAGTTTGGCTTGCGGCGACTAGACCACGGCCGCCTGAAGAAGCCTTGGTTTAATGCCATGCAAGTATTTTAGGCCCTACTCTCCACGTCATTCCTAAAGCTCTTCTATACATCCAAAAAGTCATGAAGAATTTCCTGCATTGGGTCTCCAGGTGCTTTGCCCACTTCAGTTTGCTATCTAGGACTACTTCTAGATATTTAACCGAGTCTGAAAACGTCATCTTGTAATTCCTTTTGAAGATGACAATACTGGACTTTCCCGGACTTACTAAAAACCCTGAGCTATCACATCAGAGCTCGACGATGCACAGCGCCGACCTTAAAAAGCCCATCAAAGTTTCCAGATGAGTCCCCCTAACTAGGATTACAAAGTCATCCACGTGTACCTGAGTATAATAGACCTCTTAATTAAGCCTAAGAAAAAGGCCATCAACTATTATGCACCACAGGAGCGGGGACAGGACACCCCCTGTGGACACCCCCATGACGATACACCTTCAACTAGGCTTTCACCCCATCTGGTTTCGAGTCTTCTTCGGTGTAGCATGCTACCTATCGGGCTTACCAGCTGGCTTGGCACACCACACCTCCAAGACTCTTGACAGATGACCTCTGTAGGAGTATTACTGAAGGCACCCTCTATATCCAAGAACGTACTCACAGCATATCCCTTGTGCACCAACTACTGCTCTAATTTTGCTGCAGCAGCATGGAGTGTCGTCTCTACCCAGCAGCCTGCCTGAAGAGCATGCTGCCGTCTGTGCATCAGTGAGGTCAAAAGTAGCTCATCCCTGTTATATCTCTCGACGAGCCTCTTCAAAATATCTTAAACAAAAGACGTTAGACTGATCGGTCTAAAACATTTTGCAGCTCTTTAGAGCGATGCTTGCCCTAAATAACTTCGTCAGTGGAGGAATGAAAAATCCCAGGCCTTTTTCTAAAAGCTGTGGGTAGATGCCATCTGCCCCTGGTGATATAAAAGGGCACAAGGATTACAAAGCCCATTCCACCCTTTTGCTGTCTACAACCTTTGAGGCGAAATTCTAATCGGCCCTCCTCAACTTTTAGCCCCAATCTTTCTCCTCTAGGTAAGATTTTATTCGCTGAAAACCCAGAAAGTGAACATCTATCAGTTGATTTACCGTTGCTTCTTCATCTTCGGCAAGCTCTTCATTTTCCCCCTTTATTAGCCTAATGCGGTCTTCCAGGTTTTTCGCTCGGATTTTTTGGAGCCTCGCTGTTTGCGGAATATCTTTCGATTCGTCAAAGAAGCCCCTTCAGTCTGCCTGCTTATACCTCCTTATATTTTGATTGTATTTACACTTAGCCGTCTTATAGATGTCCCAGTCTGAAAGCAATTTGTTTATATTTGCCCTATTGCACAAAGCTCTTATCTTTTTGGGGAGTTTCTCCAGGTGCGCATTCTACAATTCTGCTCCTTTCCTAGACCTAATTGTGCTTGCATGGCAATTGTTCTTATACGATGTAGTCAGAGCTCTGCGCAGAAAGTCAGCGGCGTGCTCTAACTCATTAATGCTGCCATAATTTGTGGGAAACTCCACTAGCCTTTCTCTGAGTTCCTCTTTACATGAGTCCCAAAGTGTATTTCTTGGGTTTCTGTTTTTTGAAGCATCTGGTTTTCCTAGTTTTAGCTGAAACAAGATATATTTGTGGTCCGAAAGAGACTCTTTCTCAGAAAACCTCCAGTCTACTACCCTGCTCCTCAGCTGCTCCGAGCATAGAGTCAGATAGAGAACCTCACTTCTGTTTCTAACCTGGTATGAGGGAGTATCACCTCGATTTAGAATCTCCATGTCATTGCCCGCTAGATATTCGATTAAATCTCTTTATCTCTCATTGATATTTGTTCTGCCTCACACTGTGTGGTGAGAGTTTGCATCGCAACCTAACAGCAGAGGAATCCTGTTCTCTTGGCAGTGCTAAATTAGAATCTCCACCTCACTAGGAGGTAGGTATACAGATGTCTCCAGGTGAGAGGAAGGGTCAGGAGCAGGAATCTATGCCAGTTTGACAAAGAGGGGGATAGAGGTCCTACTTAGAAGACATGCTTCTGTATTTCAGGCAGAGAGCCTGATCGTCCTTCGTTCTGCAGAAACATAAATAGAAGAAAACACTACTAGAAGACAAATAAGGATCTGCTCGGACAGCCAAGCGACGCTAACTGCGGTAGGGAAACCAGGGATAACATCATAACTGGTGTGGGAATGTAAAAAGCCATTAAACCAACTTTCGGAAAAACAAAACAAAGTGGTTCTCATATAGGTCCCTGGTCACAAAGTGATCAAGTGCATCGAAAAGTCAGACTAGCTGGCAAAATGCACTTTAACTTAAAATAATTTATAAATGTTCTTTAAATAGTTTATAAGGATTAGAAATTATTCGCAAAAAAGTAGATATGTAAGCTGTGAGTGTATCAATCGTACATTATACGCACTGTATGATTCCGCTCTTTGCAGTGATTGCTTGGATTCGTTCGGATTCGTAAAAACTCAGTAGTCCTCTGTTTGAAATCTTAGGCTCAACGTTCTACAATTCTGGGAATATGCAAGGTTTGGAGCTTTCTTTCACCAAATATGAATGCCCTTGGTAAATATCAGAATTCATCAAAATAGTTAGGATTCGCATGAAATCGTTTATTTTGTTCGAACAATTTCATATGAACCCCGAGTGAGACACCCCTCAGGGGGTACGTTAATTCTATATAGACCCTTGGAAAAGTGTTTAGGGAGATTAGTTTTATTTTGACATTTGTTGGCGGTTTTAGTTTAGTTTTAGACCTGAGACCTGAGAGTATGGGATAGTTTATTATCATTTTAAATTTATTGGCTGTTTAAGGTGAAGACACCTAAACAGGGTTTGATAAATATACTTAATATTGTTTTTTAATGCTTTTAAAATTACTTCATAGACAAAGATATTAACTAACACCTTGGAAAGGTACCTGGGCTAACTTTTTTTAATTTGAAATTTGTTTTCCGGTTTCATTTAAAGGCAACTAAACCAAAGTTTGCTAAAGAACATAAACTGGATTATTAACCCATTAACAACTAGGCGTTAAACAAATTGAATCAAAATTCTAAAAAAATTTAGTAATAATATATGGTAATTATCTTAAAGTTTCAGGCCGGTAAGAGGGTATTAGCTGAATGAACCGTATGTGATTATTTTTCATTAAAATTTTTTGCAATTCTTAGTTGAAAGCAGTTTAGAACAGCCTCTTTAAACGTGTGAGGGTCAGCTCTTTGGGGTTTTAAAATATTATTCTAAAAATCAGGATATAGAAAAGGGTCTTAAAAATGCTTCTGAGCTGATCATTTTTCATTGGAAACTTTTAAGGTTGTTTTAGTTAAAGACAGCTGAGGCGGCGTTTGTGCCATGTAATAGAAGTTAATATAAATGTATCTAAATAGTATTATGGAGACTTGAATTTAAACTAGGGCCTTGGGAATATCTCTGGAATGATCATGTTTAATTAGAAATTTTTTTGATTCTTTCATTTGACGGCAGATTAGAAAGGGTTCATTAAATATACTAGCGGTACTTCTTCCTGGTTGTTGAATATTACTCTGAAGATGAGGATGTAAAAAGAGTGTTCATAAGGTAGTTTGTGGTAAGTATTCCTAATTATAATATTTTTGGGTTACTTTATCAAAAGCATCTGACATAGGGGTCGATGAATGAGCCAGGGTAGTTCTTGGGGGTTGTTGAATATTATTGTGGATATACGGATACGAAAAAGTGTAGCCAAGTATAGTTGTTTTTTGTAAATTCGCTTACATTTGGCTTAAATGGCTTAGCTTACATTTTAGTTTGTTTAATATTTGTATTTTAATGCTAGATTGATATTCAAAATATAATTTGTTTCCTTACATTTATTTTGATTTTTTTCCTGCGCTAAAAACTAGCTCAAACTTCTGATATATGTATGTTCTTTCGTACTCTTCTATTAATTTTCATTTAGGGATATTTTTTTAATGTTAGGCTTGATTGTCCAAAACAATTTTTTGAGCATTTTGGGCAGCCCCAAATTAAGCCAAGATTTTGATATGCTTTTATTTGAGCTAGTTAAATAATATATTGTTTTTTCAGAAGAATTGGGATACTTCTTTAGAAGTTAATTTTTTGTAGTTTTGAAGAGTTCAAAAAAGTTAAAATTCTGACGCCGTAATTTGAAAAAATTGCGAATTTGGATTCCGAGCATCTAGGACACATACTATCTAGTTGTCCAACACATGCGAGAAGGAGCTACATCCAAAGGCACAATGCGGCACTAAGAGTGCGTTATTACCATGTATGTCACTCTACGGCATTAAACTTAATAGCGCTCCGCTAAACGCTTCTAGGGACATAGAGTCAATTGTCGAGAATGAGAAGTTTCGCATATACTGGAACTTTATATTCTCGACAATTGTTTCTGTTGAACACTTGAGGCCTGACATAGTTCTCCTTGACTTAGAGAAGCGAATCGTGTTCGCTACCGAATTTTCCTAACCAGCTGACAAAAACATCATAGCCAAGGAGAATGAAAAGCCTAAAAAACATCCCTCTGTTTGAACAATATGCTAAAATACTGGCGGGGAAAATGCAGAAGGGTGCGATTTTTCAGATTTGCACCCGCTCCCGGCGATATCCTGTGGTTTTCCTTATCACGAACTTTTAATATACATATTGAAAACACATTTATATCTTCGAGACTCTTTGAAATATTTTTAAATCATTGGATCAAAAAATTTAGTTTCTGATTTTCCATTATTTTCATATCCTGTCAAAATTAAAATTTTTTATTTTTCAAGAAAAATTCAAGAAGTTATGATAATCTTTCAGGGCATTCAATAAGCAACATTTTTCTTCTTCTGGGTTTTCTTGCAGTTTTTCGAATATTGTAAGTGCTATAGATTTGCTAATTTTTAGTTTTATAAAAAAGCCATTAAGATGAATTGTTCGGCGCGCTTAATAATATGAACATCCGTAGAGAGAATTTTTCTTTCTTTTTAAAGTGGTCTAAAAATATTCAACATGCGCTCACCTTTTGAATTTTTATCCAAAATGGCTGGCTAACGAAATTGACCTTTAGTTTAGGACACTAAATGAGTGTACCAAAGGCCAATTTATTAGATTAATGTTTTCAAAAGTTACTGTGCTCACAGACAGATATACAGCTCACTCCCTTGTTTCTATAGACATTTTTGTAAGATGTAATATGTAATGTCTTTCTTAAATTAATCACTTTACTGATCCGAAAAGATTCGACAACAATCTATCGCAATTCACTGCTGCTGGCACACTGTTTATCTCAAACGACAAAGCTATCATCAAATAGTCAAACTGAGAAATTACGTGACATCAAAAATTCATTAATATGATAAGAAAACCAAAAATAGCTTCGAAATTGGCGATGTTGATAAATTGTATTACTTTCAATCACAGAAAATCTCATAAAGACGAAACATTACAACTTTAAACAATCTATTTACCCATTTTACCCTTCGATTGGCCGGTGATCTTCTCAGTATAAAAACATTAACCCTAAACGACTCACTCGGTTTCTGACCCCCCCCCCCCAGGCCTTTCTTAATAACTTAAGTTAGGTGGGGCGACCGTTATAACTACACTTTCCACCATATATCGAATTACTACTTGGACATGATTTCGACTAGCAAAATAAACTTATTGCATAAAGGTGGTAGTTAGGCGTATGATCTAAACAGTAAATAATACAAACAATAAAATAACCTCGGAAAGGACTGAAACTTTAATTGACAAAAGATATGCACACGAAGAATGTAAAGGTCAAGTTTCAGGCGACAAATGGAGACTGCGTGTTTGGAATGCTAGGGGATAGAATGATCTCAAATTAAAAGAATTGCGAGGAATTATGCACATAGGGAAACTAGACATTCTATGTGTACCTAAAACAAAGAAAAAGGGATGCGAAAGTAGGGACAGAGAAAAGGGGTTGTTGAAGGGCGGATTTGAAATATGTGTCGAAGTACGCAGAGAAACATATCGTAGGCAGGGAGCAGGTCTGTTTTTGAATGAAAGAGCGAAGCAGAATCTCGGAGATCATGATTTCGTAACTCCCAGATTGCTGTGGGCTAGAATTAAAGTAGGAATCAGAAGATTATTTATCATTGCATGTTACGCGCCAGTTGATAGTGATGCCAGAGAAGTAAAAGACGCCTTCTGGGCACTTAAAATGATACGACAAATATTTGCGATCATGTTGAAAGAATAATTCTTCTGGGAGATATGAATGGCTAGGTTGGCATCTAAAATCAGGATGCAGAAAGAGTACTAGGTAATTTTGGGGATCCAAGAACAAACTATAACGGAGATAAATTAGTTGGC
>JAAAKG020009725.1:0-21105 GCA_010014905.2 Druon quercuslanigerum
TGTTTATAACTTAAGGCGTTGCAATTTTTTGAAAAAAAGCTAACTTGGCTCCTAATGGAGCTAGCGAGCCCATTTTTCTTTTAAATTGTAGAGAAAAGAAGCAGCAATACAAAGTTAAGTGTTACAGATCGCTCTGAAGAAATTTGGGGTAGTTATTGACTTTTACACGCACGTATAAAATTGTGCAATAAACAAAAGCATTTTTCAATAAACAATAAATAGAAATGACGAGTTTTAATCGAGTATTTTGATAGTGCAAGCCTAAATAAATTGAATGATATGTAGCAGAAACTTGTACAACGTTTTTTCATGTCTTTATAACATTTGTTATTTAACCGCTTTTTTTTTTGTCAAAACCTTATTATTCATAACCTATCAAAAATGTTGGATCGAAAAAAATCATGGATATTTGTATCACCACAGCGGACAGTTTGCAATAATTTAACATGTTTCATTTATTCAGCACGATACAACAAAAATTATTGAAAAAATAGCGTTTTTAATGATTTTTTGTTAATAACTAATTAGTGATTTCGCCAATTTTAACGCGCGACGTCTCATTTGACGAGGATTTTTAAGAGTTAAACGCGGGTAAAATACCGATTCTTCCTAATAATATCCAGTCCAGCCAGACTGAAAAAACGCTTTTTCAGATATATTTGAATTATTTAAACAATGTTGCCGGAAGAATCACGGGTAAATAACGCGAGGTTTTGTTTAATACCGTCGGAAACTTTTTTTTAGATTATTTTCTTTCGAAAAATGTAACAGGTGGTCCATGTAATTTTAGAAGAGGTTAGGAAGAGTCCATGAAGATAGAGAATAATCGAAATTCTGTAGGTGAAAATCGATGTCTACCAGAATATCTAGTTGAGCTTTCCAGAACATCTGGTCAACATCTGGTAACATTAACCGGAAACTTGTCAACCAAAAACTTCTGTTACAATTAACCAGAATTTATAGCAAGGGCATATTTATCACTCTATTCTAGTTGAATTAACCAGAATTCCCGTTGGTTTATCCAAATTTTTTTTTGAGTGTAAAAAACTTTTAAAAATTGACTTTTGAAAATCTCTTTGACATTTAGTTAACTTTTATTTTAAATAAAAAATACTTAAATCGGATAAAAATTGTAAGCTCTAGACTAATTTGTACAAGAAACGGAAATCCGAACCTCGATATAAGGGTTTCCGGTCTAGCCTACGAAACCCCAAAAACTGATAAATTTTTGACTGAACATTGTATTTACCCAAAAAGACACCAACTGCAAGCAAACATATAAATGGTCTCCTTCGACCGTACTTTAATCTGCAACGATCGCTGACGCTCCCAAGAATTGGGGTCACGAAGAAGCCCACAAGTGGACTTAACGCCCATACCAAGGTCATGTGCTGATGATCTACACCGATTTTCAATAATGTTGGTGAGACAAAAGCTGTTTCTGCTGCATACGAAAATTCGATGCCCATCACTGCCGCAGAAACTCTCACCAATTCTCCTCGAGTTTTCCTCCTATTATTCATAATAGATTAACAATAAACAATCTTTAAACATAATTTTAATCTTAATTCTTAAAAATTTTGAATTTGATTTTTTGGATCAAATTTGTTTTGCAGGAACATTTATTTCGTGATCAAAGAATTGGTTTATAATCACTTTTGATAAGAATATATGAGCAAAAAAAAATTAAAATTAAAAAAAAAAAATTTTTTTTTAAAATAAGATGAAGATTTTGACTACTACCTTTCAAAAAATTATCTCATAAACTTTGATTCAACAATAGACGTTTTTAATTTAAAATGCGGCTGGAGTTTGCATTTAGATCTTTTTTTTTTTGGTAATTCTATTAAAATTACAAAATAAAAATTACAAGATTTCAAGGGTTGCTACAGATCAGGAAATTCCAGAAAATCTCGAAATTTAAAGCTGGCTAGGAAAAGTCAGAGAACTTGAAGACAATTTTATTATTTTGTTAAAAATTCAACAATTTGGTTAAAAAGTAATTGTTTTTTGTTAAAATACACATTTTTTTAAATTGAAAATAAGCCTTTTGAAGTTGCCAATTAATCTCTAAAGGTATAAATTGCACAATTTTTAGTAAAAAATCACAACTATTTTGTTGAAAGTTGATCTGCGTTGGTTCAGGATTCAACTATTTTATTTAAAAGCTTTCAAAATTTGTATTTAAATTTGAACTTTTTAAAAACTTTATTCAACTATTTTTTTGAAATCTTGTTCTTCTGGTTGAATTCAACTGTATTTGGTTTCAAATTAAAATATTTTTTACATTAAATTATCAACTATTAAATTTTTCGTTAAGAATTTATCTATTTTGGTTGAAAATTGAAACACTTGATGAAAAATCTGAACTACATTAAAAAAATTTTTTTTTGGTTTTTGATCCATTATTCTATTTACAATACTATTTTTGTTCAATATTTAACTATCTTGTTTGATTTTTTTCTGAAAATTAATTTTTCAAATTAAAAATTTAACTATACCAAGTTTGGTTAACATTTTTTGAGAATTTAACTATGTTGTCAAAAATTCGTCTTTTCTGATTGACATCAACTTTTTTGTCTATAAATTAACCAATTGTTTATATTTAAATATTAACTATAACATTTTTTGTTAAGAAATCATCTTTTTGGGTTGAAAATTCAACTACGTAGTGGAAAGTGGAACTAATTTTTTTTTAAAGTTAATTTTTTAGTGGATGATTCGTGAGTTTACTTTATTCAAAACTACTTTGTTCAAATGTTTCTTTAGAGAAACTCTGATTAACAATTCAACTGCAAAGTTACAAATTCCAAAATTTTTTATAATTTGTCTTTTGTGGTGGAATATTTATGTACTTGGTCACTAAGTCATCCTTTTAATTAAAAATTTATTTCATTGGTTAAAAATTTAATTGCTGGGTTGAAAATTCCTTTCATTCAAATACTTTATTCTAAATGCATGAATTTTGCGAGAAAATGGACCTTTTTTTGGCATTAAATTAATCTTTTTAAATAGAAAATTAATCTTCTTGTTTGAAAATCTATTTTATTGGTTGAAAGTGCATTTTTTAACATTTTTTTATTAAAAACTAATTTTTTAACTGAAAATTAAACAGTTCCATTTTTCGTCGAAAATTGATCTTTTACGTTACAAATTTAATATTCTTGCTTGAAAAATCGTCTTTTTGGTTGAAAATTAAACTATGTAGTTTAAAATGTATTACTTGGTTTAAAAAATAATTCTTTTACAGAAAATTTAACTGTTTAATTCAACTTGAAAATTGATATATTTTTTGTGAGAATTTAACTATTTTCTTAAAATCTCTTGTTTTTTTTGTATAAAAGTAATCTCATTACTTTAAACTTTGTCTTTCGGGTTAAAAATTCATTTTTATGATTAAAAATTCGATTTTTCCATCAGAAAATTAATCTTCTGGGTCGAAAATTTAATTTATTGGTTAAAAATTCATTCTTTTGGTTTAAGAATAATTAGTTATTTAAAGATTCATTGATTTTACTGCAAATTAAACTATTCCAGTTTCTGTGGAAAATTTATCCTCTTTTATAGAAATCTAGTCTTGTCTGGAAATTCAAATGTTTGGTTGAAAATTTATTTTATTTGCTTGAAAATTGATTTTTCCACAGAAAATTGAACTATTCTATATTTAGTTGAAGATTCAATTATTTGCTTGAAAATTCATATTTTTGGTTCAATTCTGCTGCTTTCCGTTAAGAAGTAATTTTTTGACATATATTTTTTTAATATATATTATATATATTATATTTATATATTTTTTTTATTTTTTTCGTTTTGTTAAAAAATAGTCGTTTCAACTGAAAACTCAATTCTTTAATTTTTGGATCAAAGTTTATCTTTTCATTTCATGTATTTTAAATATTTCATATATTATGTTTTACATAATTTGCGGATGACTCTTACACAACTATATACAACTATTTCCACTAAAAGTGTTTCAAATAAATTTAAAATAATTATTTTTTCATTAACATTATTGAACTCCTAGGTTTTAGGAGATTTTAAAGAGTAAAAGAAAAATTTAGAATGGTCAGGGAAAATGAAAACTTGCTCAAGATAATATCAGGGAAATTAAGGTAATTTCGAAACTGGAATTTAGTAGCAACCTTATGTATAAACTCCGGTCGTTTTTTAAATCTGTGACTTATAAGCAAATCTGAAATATGAATATATTCTCCAAATGGCTGTTTCATTCATTCATTTTTTGGGCTAGAATTTGCATTTTCCTATGATTTTTTGTAGATTGAAACATTAAACTTTCGAAAAATTACACTGGATATTCATAATCAGGAGGCTTTTTTAAGAAAATAAAAATGTTAATATATTTTCTTTTTAAGTAAAATTTGGTAAAAGTACCCTGTTACTGTAGAACCACCCATAGAATGAAAAAAACAGTTATTCAAGTTGTTAGAAAATTGAAAAATAAGTAAATTAATCATTCTATTTGTAATGAGGGAAAAAATTACCTGTAAATATGCGAATAATCGTCAAGAGTTCTTTCGAGTTTTGGGGGTCCTCGCAGATGACTGACAATTCCTCCTACACCCTGATCTGTGGGAATCGCATTTTTCCATGCTTTCCAAGAGTCCCATTTTTCTTTCACTTTATCACGTATTCCATGGACTCGACCAGTAAATCCTTGGTAATCATGCAATTTGTCAACCATGATGTCACCTGTATTTAAGACACACTTTTTTCGCCAAATATAACGATTATTTATATTTTAAGAATAATATATTTAAGTTCCACCTGATGAAATTGATAATAAATATCAATTTCTCATTTATTCCTTGTGATTTGACAAATTTTTAAATAAATAAAATCATAAAATTCTTATATTTAAATATTGTCGAATCAGATCGTTGACCTAAATTTGAGATTCACGCCACTTGTTGCTCGGCACTTGTGTAAAAAATAAAGTAATCTCGAATTTATTGCAAAGCGTTTTATTATTGGGTAAATTCTTTTAAATTAAACTTTGTCTCTTACCCGAGTTTAAATATTATTTTCTCAACTTAACGGCATTTTGTTATCCACTTTAGCATCTGTGATTTATACAAACTAATATATTTTAATTATTTAAATGAATATTGCTATGTGAAGAAAGGCACAAGGTCAAAGAAACTTTATAGAGCTGAAAAGTTCTGGAGAAGAAATTACGAGTGAAGCTTTGAAAACGATCTGCACTAGACTAAGTTGGGTGACCACCCCTTGACTTTGCAATACTGACACTTCATCGTTTCACTGTGACGCCGACGCACCTTGTACCCTTTAAGGGTTGACATTGAAAGTTAAAACTCACCTTTCAACAAATTCTTTTTAATCAATTATGTCAATATTTACTGAAACTAAAGTGCTTTAAATAGAAGAAATTTTATTTTTAAATTAATGCAAAGTCATTTCGGAAAATGCTTTACCAAAATAAATCTTTAAATTTTTAATATGTTATCATGCAATCATTTCTAGGGCTGGTTAATTGAATTTTACACCAAAAAATGACTTTTTTGAAAAAGGCGCATTTTTACATCTGAAAGGAAAGTTCAGAATTTTCCCTTTACTAGCATTGAGAATAAAATATCGGATTTTTAATCATAAAATGAGCGTTTGTAATTTTGAATTCCTTCATTAACAATAACGAAAATATTTTTTCACTGCAGTTTAGATTAGGGCTTTGACGCCCTTTTTTTTATTTGTGACCATTTTTTAAAGATTTGACCTTCGAAAATAAGTTTTTAAAAATTTGTATTTTTTTCATAGAAGGAAACTATTTTGAATTTAGTTTTAATCTTGAAACAAAGCGTAAGTTTTTTCTTAAGGCATCTTTAGATTCAAAATTAAATAAAATTTATGTTTTAAAGTAATTTTTAAGTTCTCTATCATATAATGCCGTCTTGATGAAGAAACTGTACAACTGCATTTTGAAGAAAAGAGATACATCTGTCCCTTATAAGATATGGGTTTTTTTTTAAAAGAACAGTAACAAAACAAAATTGTTAATTTCAATTCTTTATTTAAAAAATGTAGATTTGCTATAATATTATAATTCTTATTATTATTACACCATTAAGCCATATCCCTTTCGTGGTAGGCGTGACTCACTCGTTGGGGAGGGGAGTAATGTGAGGAGGGGGTATAGTATTTTTATAAATATGATTGCACAAAATCGCCGAGAATCCCTACCAAAAAATAAATATGTACATATAAAGGGAATATAGTAAAAGCGGATTAAAAAAAACTAACAAAAAAAAAGTTTATTTTTTTTAACAGACAAAGGAACTAAAAAGTTGTTTACTTCTCATTCGTTTCCTACTAGAAGTAGAAACATAAAAAAATATATAAATTAGGAGATGTAAAAAAAACTGTTCTATCTATCTCATTGGGTCACTTTCCATCCCTAAAATGCTATCGCTTCCGATCTCTAATTTTAATAATTTTCCATCTCTTTCTCTACCTTTCGAGACCAAGAAATCTTATCCTCTTCTATTCCTTAGTCTATCTATTAAGAATTTAAATCTCTTTCACTGTCTTTCGTAACCGACAAACCTACCCTTTTCCTTACTTCATGTTATATTTTTACTATACATTTAAATCAATATCAGGAAATTCATCGCCAAGTTAGTGAATTTTAATTTGAGATCTTGAAAAATGAGCATGAACAAGATTTGAAATTAAAACCCAGACTTCCAAACCATCTCACTTTTCGCATTATTAGAGATAAAAATTTGAAAAAAGAGGGTAAAAAAGGAAATAGTTAATAAAAACGGACAACCTCTTAGATTATCGTTTCTCCGTCTTTTTGAGACTACACTCGAACTCCAAAGACAAGAGCTCCGAAGATATAAGTGATCCATAGATACGAGCGCCCGGCTCCAAAAGTGCGAGTCGAATTTTTCTCCTCTACCCCCGCCCTATTAGAGAGTTAGTTGCACACGAGTGCGCACTGCCTTTAATTCGATGCGCGCGTGCGCGTAGTGGGCCTGTTTACGTTCTCAAGCATTACCCCCGAAATCTAAATGTCGTAGGAGTGGAAGCCCCCTTCACGCTCGGATCTTTAGGGTTCCCGATTCCTTAATTTCTCGTATCTGTGGAGTTCGAGTTTACTAGAGAACCAGTATGTTTATTTAATAAAAAAATTAGTCGTTAACCACGTACCAAATAGACAACTGGACGTCCTCTACTTATAGACTAGAAGACTGATTTCACTTGTTAGTTTCTTTTACAGTTAGCCACTTAGCGGAAAAACGTTCAGGTTCACGTGTATAGATAAAGGATAGGATGGGATAGAAAAAACAGGCTTGAAAAAGATAGACGTAAATTTAGATTGACAAAGAGATGGAAAGAGATATAAGTTGATGCATGTAATATAAGGTAAGATAAAAAAGGGGAGATTGAAAAAGATAGGCAGAAACTTAGATTTAAAGAGATAGAAAAAGATTTACATGAATAGATAAAGGATAGGATAGGATAGAAAAGAGGGATTAAGATGTAAATATAGATATAAAACCATAGACGTGATTGCTGTATGATGCAGTGTAACAGGGAAGAGGGAATTAAAATAGATAAACCGAAATTGAGGTTAATTGAGAGATAGGCAACTATTGACGCCGATAATTAAAGGATACGATGTGATATAAAAGAGGGAATTGAAAAGAACAAAAATGAATTTAGATTGACAATGAGATAGAAAAAGATAGATGTTGATAGATGAAATATACGATGAGTTAGAGAAGAGGATATTGAAAGGGATACATGAATTTAGATTAAAATGGATATGGAAAAAACCATGTTGATAAATATACAATATAATAAAATAAGTTATATGGAAATTTAGATTGACTTTTAGATAGTCAGGTGTTAATGTGAATAGATAAAGAAAAGAATGATATAGACAAGAGGATGTTGATAATGACGTGCGTTTATATTGAAGAAGAGATAGAAAAACTTTGATAGACAGGGGAATGGATGAGATAAGGAAGAAGATATTAAAAAAGATAGACGGGAATCTAGATTTAGATAAAGGACAGTATAAAATAGAATAGAGGGGATAGAACAAAATATATGGAAATCCTTATTGGCAGAAAGATAGAAAAAATTGATGTGGACAAATAAAGGAAAGGATAAGATAGCAAAGATGGCATTGAAAAAGATAAACTTGAATTCAGCTTGAAAAAGAGATCACGATGCTCTGGAAGCCGATTTAAATTAACTGAAAATGTATTGAAAATCTATCTGGATAGATTCATTCTGTGCATAATGTGAAAACAAAATCTCTTGAGTTTAGAATTTTATTTGCTTATTTAAATTTTCTATAGCATTTCAAATATTTTAATTTACAAAAACTGGAAACTGAAATATTTTTTACGAAGAAAGTTGTCTTTATAAATAACAAATATAAAAAACAATTATTATAAAAAATAAAGGAAATTTAATCATTACTATACACATACGGAAGGACCGTTTTAATTGACATAAGAAAATATCTCTGTTGGTAAGCAAGATACAAATACATTGTTTGGAACCACTATTTTTGACACTGGATTCGGAAAAAACGCAGATTTTACGTTCAAAAAGATAATATTTCATTTTTTAGAGTGACCTTTAGTAGGTCAATGTTAAATGTTGAAAATCGCCCAGAAGCTGTATTTTTTAACATTGAGGATTTATGGGTGAAAAAATGTTTGGGGTGATTGTTTACCCTGAGTCCACTTGCTTCAAGGTCAAGCTGGTCCAGGTCGTTGGCCCCCAAGCATGCCCAAATATTTTTTTGCTCATAAATTCTTGAAAGTTCAAAGAAAACAGCTTCTGTAAAGTCAGATGTCCTCCATAGTCTTGAACCGCTTTTTCCAACAGAGATAATCGCGTTAGCCAGTTAAAATCGTATACCACACATTTAAATAGATTAATATAACATTACTATGTATTGTGTATATTGAAATCTTTAATTAAAATTTCGATACTGAAGCATTGTTTATAAAGTATTTATATTAGATAATAACTGTACTCACAAATGCGAAGATGAAACTTCAGCTTTCTTAAATCTTGATGATCATGAAGAATGATTTATATCATTTACTTTAAGTTTATTCTACTAAAATAAAAATTGTCGGTGAATAGATTCAGGCGATTGCTCTTACCAAGTTCGCAGTCCACCTATACCAAGAACACAAAGAGAATCTTTGATTTGCTGTAAAATCACGTGAATTTTTCATGTTTTTGAACGCTCAGTACCTTCATTAATTTTGTCAAACGCCCTTAAATTTGTATCTTAAGTCTTTTCTAACTTTCTTTACAGAAAAACAAATAGACACTAATTTCTCCATCGCTTGAAATACATTTACCTTAGGCAGCAAGAGAAGGCCACCAACTTTTTTTATAAATTTCCTTATCATCTAACATATTAGCGAAATTGAGTAGTTCGTAACAAGCATTTCCCTCAAATACACTTTGTTGATAAATTTTCAAGGAAAAATATAATCTTTGTGGCCATAAAATGCAATTGCATGTGTGTCTGTTTGTATCTACATATAAATATATAAGTTAAAAAGCTTACTAGTTTTTCATATTTTCTGTTTTTATATTTTCCAAGCATAAAGACAACTTCCTCCGTAGAAATATGTATGTGAATACACGTTTAAAGTAAAAGGGAAGCTATTCTAGTATAAAATTTCAATTTTTTGTAAATTAAGATTTCTATAATGCTCTAAAAATGTTAAATGTTAAAAATGTTATTTCATACCGAAATCACATAAAAAAGTCATAGATAAAGAAGCGCAGATTGCGTTATACAGTGAGAAAATATCGTGATTTTCGTGACTTAGGTTTTAGCCTTTCAGTTTTTTGAAAAAAAAAAAACAAATCGAAAACCCAGTGAAGGGAACAAAACCGACTTAATCATCGAGCTTTACAATCTAGTGACTCTCGTTATTTGTTGCGCAAGTGCAACTTATTTTGTTTAAAAATGAGTTTAAGTGGAAAAGGTAAGTCTCACTAGATAATTAAATTAGTCGAACTTACACTGTTTTCGCAGAATAGTAGGGTCATTTAAGGGCCCTAAAAATTGGAATAATAGGTGATATTCTTCCCGTGCAATGAAAATGTCAGAAGGGAAAAAAGATTCGGCCTTTTCTAATGTAAAATTTTTTTTTCTAATGTAATGTAAAAAGTTTTCTACACTCTTTTCAATTACAAACCCCTTTTTGATACTATACATTTGACAGTAATTTGCACGCCCTTTTTATAAATATATAAAATTTTGTTATAAGGACAACCGCAGGATGTTGCCGGGATCGGGTGCTAACCTAAAAAATTGCACCCGATTCCAGCGAAATCGCGGTAAAATTTCAACCATAACCACGTCTCACGACCTTGAGATAGGTGGTTACGGTCTGTGACGGAATCAATACGTCGATCTGGCAAAAGTCTTGTGCACCCTAACGACACGGAGCGACCCAAGGATGATCGCCTTGTGCATTTTCCCCGAAAGTGTTTTAGTATATTGTTCACACGCAGGGGTGCTTTTCTGGCTATTAACCAGTGGAAGCTTGACACCTCTAAAAGCGCTGATGATAAGGAAGATTAATTAACCAGAATATTCCAAGTACAACCATCGCAGCTCCCTTACTAGGTCTCTATACCTCTCTTCCTTTTCATTCTCCTTGCTATGATGTTTTTGTCAGCTGGTTCTCGGGATGCGCATGGCACGCCCTGCATCTATCATCGGGAATGTCTTGGCTTAAAATGTAGCTACGATATGTTAAGGTGGAAATGACACCATCGTGACATGCCAAAATGAAACCCACCGTGCCCAACTTCAATCCACGTGATTTAAGGAAAGAAAAATTTAGCTCACACGACATTGACTGATCCTCCATGTTCCTATCGAAGATGCTGTGTATCCTCTTATCGAGGAGTTGTTCCCTGAAGTTTTTCTTCTGTGTTTTCTGAATCCAGACTTTCAGGAGTGAGTACTCGAGATAAATAAGATATGATGCATTCTGCTCACTCTTGATACTGAAGTTAAGTCCGAGTGTTTCAGTAGTCTCCTGCGCTGCTTTGTACAGAAACGCTCCTTTGCTCTCTCCTTCATGCTTCCTAACAATTTTAAGGAGAGGATCTCTTAACATTAGAAAATCTATGTGCTGTACCCAAAATAATCCTGTTGTGAAGACATTCAGTATTTCAATATTCAATATTCCACGACCACCTTTACGGCGTGAAATGTAGAGTCGCGGAACAAAAGATCTAAGATGCATGCTTTTGTTTATGTGCATAGCTTTTCGTATCCCGATATCTAGGGATCTGAGCTCGTTCTTCGTGCATGGAACCACTCCCAATAAATAGAGTACTACCGGAACAGCAAGCATGTTCATTGCAGATACGGCTCTGTGGCACGCCCAGGTACGTATAAGTCTCTCCAGCGCAAAAGTGTCGTATAGCGCTTCCATTGACGAGTTCAGGGTCTTCAGAGATGCCATTAAGTTTTCCTCGCTTCAAACAAACGTTGGCGCATTTGTGTAACCTAATTTCCATTCCTATTTCCTTACTGTATCGTTCGACAATCCCTACAGCTATATGTAGTAGCTCTTTATTTTTAGCATAAATCTTAATATCATCCACGTTAAATACATGGGTGACCTTGTGCTTTCGATTTGCAGGTTTGCCGCAAAGGTATCCCTGGAAATGGCGAAGATAGTGGCAATAATGTGAGGCAAAAGAGGAGTGGGCTCATGGAGTCGCCCTGAAAGACACGTCTTTGGAAAGTGACTTTGTTTGTTGTCACACCATTTTTTTCAGATGAGATAGTAAATCTGGCTTTCAAAAGTCGCATCAATCTCTATATGCACCTCACGATTTGCGAACGGAGCTTTATGCATTCCAAAAGACAGATGATAAGTTTATGGGAGGTCGAATGGAAACCTTTCCGGTAATCAGTCCAGGCCATCGTTGGCCGCGTTGTTCATACATTTCTTGCCACACAGGTCTGATTGCCCGAACAATCCTATCATTTAGGATAGCTGCTAATATCTTATACAGCGTTTTCAGACAATTTATTGGCCTGTAATTCTTTGAGTCGGCTAAGTTGTCCATTTTCGGCAGGAGTACTGTGCGCCCTTCCACCAACCACTCCGGAAATGGTTCTTCCGACTTCAAATATGAGGTGAAAAATACGGGCCAGATGGTGGTGGGATGAAGGAAACTTCTTCCACCAGATGGTCTTGATACCATCTGGTCCAGGAGCGGAATAGTTTTTCATACCTCTAAATACTTTTTTCACCTCCTCGGTAGTGATGGTTGGACATTCTTTCTCAGGTGTTGTTATGGGAGCGTTACACAGCTTCTTGAATCTATTTATGTTCTTTGAGTCTTCGTCAAGTCTATGTGGCACTTCGTAGACTTCTCTCCAAAACGCTTCGACCTCCTCTCGTTTGGCCGGGTGGTCGACAGCAACTGAAGGGTCTTAGAAGAGTCGAGATGGGTCAGAGAGAAACTGTTGGTTTTCTCCAACCCACCTCTGTCTCCGCTCTAGACTTCTCTTAGCGTCAGACAGTATCCGTATTTTCTCAACAATATGATGCCTGATAGTCAGCAGCTTTGACTTGTTAAGTGTGTGATAACGGATCCAGAGTTCGCGAGGGAACTTTCGAACCTTGGCGGTAAAATTCCTGCCAGATGTTATATAGTCAATCACACACTGAATGCGGGACACGTACTGTCTTGCTCAGCCTATCTTTATGGCGAGTTGATGCATTCGTCTTTTGGTCTTATGATCAACCGTTGGTTTTGTGTTACAGTTCGCATTAGCCAAAGCTCTCGCTGCATTATACACGCAATATTTGATATTCCAGAGGTCGGATTCTTCGAAAAATTGTCCACGAAGCTCTTCATCCATTTCAGACAGATCTTTAGGCTTAGGAGAAACCTGGGTGTTGATGTTGCTCCGGGTAATAAAGCATCGGTCGTCCTCTATCGGATGCCTGCCCACGGTTGGTCTTGTCACCTCTCTTTCATTTCGTAAATGAATGTATTACAAAGTACACATTTTCTTCTACAATTATGAATTGTTTCATGTCATATTTTAATCACATAATCTAAAGGGCTAAATACAAACTCGAACAGAGAGTTTTTTTTAAAATTGGCCTTCTTGTTTTAATTTTCAATTATTTGAAAATATGATGCATTGCATGCGTCTGGGAGGGAGCGAACCGCAACCGTAAGTGTGAATAATTTTGGAGATTATTGTAGCAGGTGATGGCCAAGAATTGGAAATTGTTGAATCGGAAAAGAATGGAATCGGAAGTTCTTTTATTTTTAAGATTTATGCTAGAATAGTTTGCCATTCACCGCCATTTCTTGAGCAATTCCTTTTCCAGAATTTTCAATTGGAAAATACTTTTCCTTTGTGGGACAGGATTACAGAATATGCATATTAAATAGCAAAATGATAAATATATAACTAAACAAATAATAGTAAATTATGAAAAATAATCGATAATACATGCAGGTATAAAATTGATATTGCCAAAGATCTCACAAAGCTTTGAAGCATTTCACAATTGTTAAAAAATTTCTGTAAAGATTTCTGGTAGATCTTTTACAAATATTTTAGTAATTTCCCAAAGATTTGACAAAAATTGAGAAGGTTATGCAAAGATTTCCGGTTTTATTAAAAAGATTTTTATGATTTTTCAGACTTGACAAAGCATTCGGAAAGTTTAAACAGATATCTCAAAGACTTCTATTATTTCACAAACATTTCCCGTAGATTTCAAAGATACATATAAGTATTTAATAATTACCGCATATAAATCAAGTATTTAATTTATCAGGCTACTTAATTAATATAAATAGATTATCTTTGTAAATATTTATTTGTTTATTATAAATTAAAAATTTTTTAAAAATATTTGGTAATATTTTAGACATTTTTTAAATAATTAATAAATTGTAAAATCTTTGTCAAATATAATAAATTTATCCGAAATATGTGCAGAATATTTGAATGGCTTGCGAAATATTTGAAATTTTTGGAAAATTATTAAAGTCTTTGTGCAATCTTTCAAATTTATCTAAAATATTTATAAAATAATAGACGTCTTTCTGAAATCTGTTTAATCTATCCGCATAGTCTGTTAAGACTTTGGAAAACTATCGAAATCTTTTAAATCGTTCGTAAATCCCTGCGAAACCTATCAAATTTTTGTGAAATCTTTGGAATATTATTAAAATCTTTCTGAAATCATTGCATCTGTATTCATTGACAGCTTTGTGAAATATTTTGCAATATCAATTTTCTACCTGCATTTATTATTCATTAATATTCATTATTTACTATGAATTTTTATTTATATATTAATAATAATTTATGCAAAATGTTAACATAGCACAAACTGTAAACATAGTACAAACTGTAAACATTGTATAGACTGTAAACATTGTGCTGTTTGATATTACAAATCTACGGCTCTGCCCCCAACTAGAGAAAGTAAGCTGCTCGGCTTCTGTGAATAATATTTTAATTTTTCGAATAAAAAACAGGGAAATTAAACCTTAAAATATGAATTTTGAAAACAAAAAGTTGATCAATCGTGAGTAAGAGAACAGTTATTGTTAAGCAAGTAATTGTATTTCAAACGAATAAAAATTTCATAAAAATGATAGAAAAATGATAAATGTCTACAATTGCAGAGTTTTCAGTTGAAAATTATGGAAAAGGAATTGTTCAAGAAAAGGCTGCGAATTGCATACCCTTTCACTGTAAATCTTGAAAATAAAATTACTTGCAATTCCATACTTTTTCGATTCAAAAATTTCCAATTCTTGACGCAGAATTTTTATTCAGCATTTTATATCGTAGAATCTGAGAAGAGAGAAGAAAGGTGTATTTTTTTGAAAACATTTCGATCACAACCTTTATGTGTTACAATAATCTCTAAACTTACGCAAAACATGGCTCAATTACATTTTAATTACCTAAATAAACTTCCTGATACAATTTACAAAATAATTACAAAAAGATAAGAAAAATCTTTCAATATTGTCAATAATGAGTGTACTCGTAAAGAGATTGCAAAATTACCAAAAATCTCAACAGAAATTGAACAGATTAACCCACTTTCTTCTATCTTTTTTGAATCGTCTAGTCGTTACGTAATGCAGCCTATTAAAATTAAATTCCTTAATATTGTAATAATTTTCGGTTAACCAAGAGCACACTCACGGTGGCGGTTTACTCTACATTGTCTATTTTGGTCTAAATTGGCCTCGAAACATGTTGGTCCCCAAGATGTATAAAAAGGTCGGAGAAAGGGAAAAAGTGAGAGGTTGGTTTTGGTTGAGTTTTTCCTTTTTTCTCCCTCTTTTTTCATTATTGTTGATATTTATGTCTCTAATGAGCCGGAAAGTGAGATAGTTTAGAAATCTGTTTCTTAATGAAGGAATGTGTTTCATGCTCTTTTGCATGAAATTAATTCTTGAGAAGATGGATTATTTTACTTTCTTAAATTAACAAAATTTTAAACAGAGACACTAAATAAATGATTCTGTTCCTATGTATAGGTTTTGCTTATGAATAATTTAGGATTTCTTTTAATTGAGTTGTGAATATTACCTCAACTTTTTATAGAAGAAGTCTTTTTACTTAATTTTTGTAGTAATTAAATATTACAAATTGTAATTGAGTTAATTATAATATTTTTAATGATAACCAATTTTTTAGAAAGGTATTTTGTTTGGATTGTTAATTTTCAATATTTTTGATAATATAATAATCTACATACACTACCGTCAGAAAATAAGAGATCGATTGACGCAAGCACTAATTAAAATCACTGCTGGCTTTGAACTACGATAACTCAGCGAAAAAAATGATAGGGCATTTAAAAAAAAAACATTTGGAAATCCTATGAAATTTCGCGTCTAGTAATGTCAAACAAATTTTCTTTTGACTTGCTGAAGAGAATACAGCATGTAATAATATTTAAAAAGAAATTCTAGATCTTCTAAAATTTTGTACTTCGACTTAAACTTTTAGCATGACCTGGGAAAATTGTTGCAAAATTCTGAAAATTATACGACATAGAGCCTGAAATATTATCTGTAATTTAAGCCAAAGAAACTTGAAAAATCTTCATGAGTTACCGAGATATGATTAAAAATGTTCACTCGCATCTGAGTTCAGTTTTAGTCGACGATCACGGTTCTCGGCCGGTCTGCTGCTCGCCTCCTTTGTTGAGGCAGGACCGAATATGCCACGCACAGAGGTGGTGCTTGATTCGGGCTCTCCTTTTGATTCTGCTCATCAGTAATTTTTATTTCAAATTATTGTAAATTTTGAAAATTATTTATTGTTTTTTTAAATATTTACAATCATTTCAATTCAGAATTATCCCAATATTAAAGAATAAAAAACTGATAAACAGTTTTTTCATTTCTTAAAATTTTTATTAACTAGAATAATAATAAAAATAAAGATATATTGTTACGAGAGTAAACTATTTTTGAAAGAAATTAGGCAGATAATTTTTAAATAAATTATTTATATGAAAAACACTTAAAAATATTAAAAGTAGTAATTGTAGTAAATATTAATAAAGGAATTTCCAAAATAAATTAAATATAAAACAGTGCTTAGGTGTAACGAAAATTACATTTTCAATTTCTAATAAGTACTTTTATTATTTTCCTTGCAACAAAAATTTTTCTTACACAAACAACTCGTTCATTATTTAATTTTTCGATGATCAAAATTACAAAATAATTAGGAAAAAGTAAAAGGGAGTCCCGTGTTTAAAAATTGGTTTCTTGAATTGAATCAGTATATTATATTAAATGAGTTACATTATTGAACCTTTTAAACTATTTTTCACATAAAAAATTTATTTTAATTTTTGATATAACTGTTATTCGTTTTAGTTTTTTAATGAGAAGTTGCTGTTCTTGTTAGCAAATTATACTTAAAATTAGTACATATACTTTTTCCTATTTATTTCTTATTATTAGAAATTGAAACTAATATTTTTGAGTGTTTTTCATATAAATAATGTATTTAAAATTTAGCTGCTTAATTCGATTAAATATAGTTTACTTGTGTAACAATATATCGACATTTTTATTAATATTCTAGTTGATAAAAATTTTAAGAAATAAAAAAACTGTTTATTAGTTTTTTATTCTTTATTATGGAGATAATTCTTAATTGGAATAATTGTAAATAATTAAAAAAGAATGAATAATTTTAAAAATTTACAATAATATGAAATAAAAATTACTGATGAGCAGAATCAAAAGTATAAGAGAGCCCCAATCAAGCACTACCTCTGTGCGTGGCCTATTCGGTCCGCCTATTCGTCGACTAAAACTCAACTCAGATACGATTAAATATTTTTAATCGTATCCCGGGAACCTATAAAGATTTTTTAAGTTTCATAGGCTTAAATTAAAGACAAAATTTCAGGTTATATGTCGTATAATTTTCAGATTTTTGGAACAATTTTCCTAGGTCATGCTAAAAGTTGAACTCAAGGTACAAAATTTTATAAAATCTAGAATTTTTTTTTAAACTTATCACGTGCTGTATTCTCTTCAGCAGATAGAAAAAATCTGCTTGACATTGCTAGACACGGAATTTTTTAGGCTTTCAAACTGTTTTTTTTTCAATGCTTAGTGATTTTTTTCGCTGAGTTATCGTGGTTCAAAGCCAGCAGTGATTTTTAATAGTGCTTGCGTTAATCGATCTCATAATGTCCGTGTACATTGGTTCCGAAACAACCAAAAAACCTATGATCTGGGCACTATGATCTTTTTCCTCAATTATCATCACTTAACACATTTTCAGTCTTGTAGGTATATATGTATAATTTATCAGAAATAAGTCCACTATACACTCTTTACTTATATCCAAAAGTTATCTGAGGTTGAATGCCATATATTAAAAATATGTGCATTTTCTTATTATGTACCATTGAGTACCTTGACATTCTTATCAATATTCATAATATTATATTAATAAAGGAATCTGTTTCATGCTCTTTTACATGAAATTATTTCTGAAAAAAATGGATTATTTTACATTCTTAAACTACAAAATAAATTATTCAAGCAAAAAAAATAAAAACATTTACTATGATTGTTTATTAAATACTCCAGAGCATTAATGAAATATTCATAATTCGCGATATTCTATAGGACTATTTAAAATTGTTATTATACACAAAAATTGTTTAATAAATTAAAAATCAACTTACAAATACAACAAATATTCTAATTTTTTTATGAAGACCCATACAAAAAAATGAAAAACTTAATAATTAAGGACATTATTCCGCCTAATTATTGATGCATTTGTTTGAAGTCGTTTTTTTTGCGCGATGAAAAGCGCGCAGGCGGTCTTAATTAAAAAATTAATTATGCATTTTTTAAAGATTTTTCACGCTTTCGATGGAACTAACAAAAATTTGCCTTTTTCGCGTGTTATTCTTATGAAGAACTTCAGGGGTTGGGTGTGCTATTTTAATATAAAAAACGCGGGTTCTTAATGGATTCTGAAGAAATATTTTTTAATTATCCTATTTCAAAACATTAGTAGAAAAATCCAATTTGGAATGTTTGTGCTTCTGTCTTTCGACACATACTTATCTATTAATGGATGAAACCAGTTTGAACGAGTTTAATCTTCGATTGTAAATCGAACTAATAATTATAATACGCTGAGTGTGCGATATTTGAAGATAATGCCTTTATCAGAGTCAATATTTACAGGTATATTTTTGTAACCACGTTCTATTTATACATAATGTATTTTTAATTGCCGCAGTTGACCCTATCCTTGATGGATAATAATGCTACATGTTCCAAAATTTCGGTGCGAATATCCGTTTTTTTCGTCTCACGCAATTTTTAAATTCATATATACAATTAATGTTCACAAAATTTTTTTAATTCATAGTACTTATTATCGAAAACAACAGAAAAACGAGTACAGTATTTTTGATAATTGATGGAAATTGATGTTCTAACTTCAGAATTATTATATATAACGTTTTTACAATGCATAGCAAATAAAACCAATCCATTTTTTGAATAAAAAGTCTTCATTTTTGACGAAAAATATTAACGTTATGTATTATTGTTTAAATATTCTAAATATTGTTTTAAATATAATGATTTTTTGTTAACCACATCATTTTTATACATAATAAAACTAACATAAAATTGCATGAAAATTATTGAATATTGTAAAACTTCTTTGAAATATATATTATTTTTCTTATTCGAAATACCAATATCCGAGGAAAAATGCTAATATACGTAATTCAAATTTTTGAAAAGATTCTAAATGTTGTTCAAATCATCATGATTTTTTTTATTAAATATGAATTTTCTGGTATAAATGCAAAGATAACCAAGATTGTTGAAATTTGAGAATCGTCTTTAAAGGCAAACTTTTTTACATTCTCATCATTTATGATTGAGAAAGTACTAGAATTGTCGTAAATTTGACACCACCATGTTTCAACGGATCTCCACGTTTCGTGACACCCTGAATCCGAAAATCAAGTTTTTACGATGGCGTCTGTCTGTCTGTCCGTCCGTAAACACGATAACTCTCGAAAAAATGAACGTATCAAATCTATCTTTTGCACAACTTTTTTAGGTGCAAAAAGAAAGGACGAGTTTTCGACGAAAAACACTAATATAATCTAAAAGATTTCAAATATTCTACAGTTTGTTCCAATAAAATTTTTTCGCAAAATGCTACCATAACCTAAAATTGTTAAAGATGTTGTGAATCGCCTTTAAAATATAGTTTTTTTACATTCTGATCTTAATGAGAAGGTATTGGTTTTATGTAAAAATTTACTTTGTCGGTTTTCATCAAATAATTACGTTTTGAGACCACCTGAGTTAGAAAAAATGTTTTTTATGAAGGTGTCTGTCTGTCTGTCTATAGTCTGTAATCTGTAGTCGGTATACTGTAGGCACGATAACTTTCGGAAAATTGGTCAGATTTAATTCCGCTTTGGCTTTAGGGTCTAAAAAGAAAGAACAAGTTCGTAAACCAGCTATTTTGGATAAAAATTCAAAAAGTGGGCACATTTTCAAAATATCTGAGACTATTTTCTTTCAAGATTTAAAAATTCTATGTACAGATATTTATAGTATTCAGAAACTCGAACAATTTATCCTGATGACTTTTTTCGATGAAATAAAAATTATTAGTGTTATATAATTTTCAAAATCCAAAAAAATAAACCAAAATGCACATTTCAAGCTAAACAACGCATGACATGAAAAAAAGTCAAGAAAAGAAAAACTTTTATATTTTAAAGCCCGAAAAGATTATGATGAGAAAGTTTTGAATTTTTTCGAAAAGTTGAAAATGTAAAAAACAACATTAAAAATTAAAAATTAAAATTTTGGACAAACGGCACAAGCTATGAAAAAAAGAAAAACTTTGCTCTTGCAAAAAATATCGAAAACTCATTCAAATTTGTCATAAATAATTTTTGATTGGACACGCAATTTTTGTTTTAATTGTAAATAATAACATTCAAAATTAAAAAATTAAATTTTTCGAAAGACTAAAATTCACAGACTTAAGTTGTTTACCCCAAAAAGATCTATAAATTTGTTATTAGTCATTTTTAGATAAAACAATCAGATTTTCCTTCAATCATAAAAAATAAGATTACAAATTTTTTAAAAATGTGGAAAAACGACACAAGAGACGAACAAAATTAAAGGCAAAAGTTAACCAAAAAATATCTACAAGTTCGATGTAAACTACAATAAGATTTTATTTGCCAAATTTTTTCTCCTAAATTACATCTACATTGAATATAAAAAATTATATTTACGACATAACGACACAAGTTGCAGTAAAATGTTTAATAATCATTTTTATTTTAATAGTATGCCCATTTTTTTAATGATAATAATAATACAGTAAAAATACTTTTATTGCAATACTAATGCATATCATGAATGGTAATAATATAAGTTTATTGAAATGATATACATTTTTCAGGTTGGCTAAGAATAAAATTTATTTCAAATAGAGAAACAAATATT
>JAAAKG020009736.1:0-21105 GCA_010014905.2 Druon quercuslanigerum
TCAAATTGAAGGTCAAGTTCGTTAGCCAGCTATTTTGGATAAAAATTCAAAAAGTGAGCACATTTTGAAAATTTTTGAAACCACTTTTTTCAAGATTTAAAATTTTTATGTACAGATATTAGTAGTACTCAAAAATTCGAACAGTTTATTTTAATTACTTTTTTCAATAAAAAAAATTACCGGAGTTATAGCAGTTTCAATATCCAAAAAAAAACAAATGAAAATTAACATTTGAAGCCAAACAACGCACGATTTAAAGAAAAGTCAAGAGGGAAAAAAACGTTGGTTTTTGAAAACCCTACGAGATTATCATAATAACTTTTAGAACTTCTGCGAAAAATCAAAAATTCAAATTTTGATCGCAGAAAAAATAATAAAAAATAAGATACGAAGAAAGATGTAAAAACAAAAATTGTGCAGCCAAAAAAGTTCTAAAAATTTGTTATGAATCACTGTTTGATAGGACGTGTAGTTTTTGTTTTGTTCGTAAAAAACTACATTAACAATAAAAAAATTCAGAGATATAGCTATTTCAAAATCCGAAAAAAGAAACGAAAATTAGCATTAGCAGCCAAACAAATCAAGGTACAAAGAAAAGTCAATACGAGAAGAATGGGTTTCTTTGCACACCCTACAAGATTGTCATGACGACTTTTTGAATTTTTTTGAAAAATCGAAAATTTACATTTTTATTGCACGAAAAGTAATGAAAAATCAAAAATATTATTTTACGAACAAGCTATGCAAGCTGCGACAAATTGTGATTGGACAAAAATTGTTCACTCAAAAAAGTTCTGCAAATTTGTTATGTTATGGGCCACTTTTTGAGATAATGCATTTCTCAGGGTAGCTGTGAATTAAGATTAGTGAAAAATAAATAATAAATGATAAATAATTGAATGATAAATGAATTTAATATAATGAATTTGTAAATAATAATAATTTAATAATTCAATTCAATAATTCATAATGAATAGTTGATAATTCATAATTCAAAATTCAATAATTATTTGCAAACTTATTATATGTATATGTTCCAAAAACGACTTAAATACTACCCCCCCCCCTTTTCAGTTAGTTGAAAAAAATCATTTTGATTGTATGATTTATTAGCAAGGTACAGAAATATACGATGAAGTAAAGGAATATCCTTCTTCATTTGAAATCAAATACAATTTTCATTGATTTGTATATGAAGAACATATAACACGGAACGCAAAGCGCGATCAACCTTTTTGATTTCTATTATCCGATGAACAGAATCGAGCGTGGAGTGCGAGGTTTACATGCATTTTAAAATAAATATCGAGCACGAAGCGCGAGTGTCTTAATGAGAATGTGTTCCTTGAGGTTCCTAAAGAAACTTAAGTAAATTAGTTATTCTTTTTACGTAAAACTTACGTAATTGAACCAAAAGCATGTCATAACGATAAATCGTACTAAGAGATTAGCTATCAGCCCGCCCACGCGCGTAATAGCGAGCACACGAAGTCCAAAAATCTAGAGGAACCGCGTGTAAAGCGAGAGGCAAATATGTCCCAGCGCGTAACGCGAGACGAATACCTAATCGAGCGCAAAGCGCGAGATCCAACAGTTGCGCGCTCTAGGCGCGCGCAAACTTGCGACCGAAGCGAGCCGCGCGCGAAGCACGCGATGAGAATGTGCCCGTAAGGCGGGCAGATTTTTTTAAAGACGGTTACTCACCTATTAGAAAAGCTAACGCTAATTGTCCCGGCATTTTGAAAAATGAACCTCAAGGAAAACTTTTTCCAATTACGATTTTTCTTGCAAAAGAAACTCCTGAACTAATGATGGCTCACAAGAAACTGGATACTCGGAGAATGATGATGATCGGATTTCCGGTCGCATTATAAAGCATTTCCGTAAACACGAAGAGTAGGTCATCTGGATTCGGCGCAAATGATTTTCTAAAAGTTTAATTCTTGGAATATAGAATACTCAAATATATGACACTGTTCCATTTTACGCGTTTCCGTAAAGACGCCGAGTAACTTGTCAAGGCTCGGCTTATGGACATAAATTTCCAAATATTCCATTTGGGGCGTTAAAATAGTTTTCAATTTCTGATTCTAATTGAACGCCCCGCATTCTACCTTCCTGTACAAAATAAAATTATTTGACGACAAATGAACAAAAGTAGAGTAAGGCGAAGACATAGTGACATATGCTTAATGTTTCAAGTTATTCCGCATAATTATTCAACAACAATTACTTATTAAGTGTTGAAAAAATATATATATATATATATAATTTATTGAATAAATGAAGAGACAAAAAATTTTTTGTTTTTTCATTCCTCAAAAAATCTCATGTTTCATACAACTTAAAATTGAAATTTCTATTTTTTGTTACATACAACGCCATATGACAGTTATTAACAATTTATTTATCATCTTTAAAATTTCTATAATTTTAATGAAGAATTATGACATTATTAAATTATTATTATTATCAAGTTTCTCTTCAATTAATTTTTAAATTAATTCTCGGAGGTTTTAAATTAAAAATGTCACAATATTGCAGTTTTAAATTCAAATAATTATTCAAAATGAAAAGACCATTTTGCTATTGAATATTTAAAAATATCATATTAAATGCCTTGATTGTCAGTTTTCAATTTGATCATTTTATATGTAAATATAAAGAAATTTCAAACTGTAAAGCTTAAAATTGTACAATTTTGAAATATAGAATCATATTACAGCAATCTAGTTGCTTATTATTTATTTTAATTTTTAATGTTACACTGTTAAAAATGTTTGGAATTCTACAACACTTCTACAATAAAAGCGTGAGGTAAAATTAAATTGCATACTGCTACATGCATTAGAGAATTTGTAAGACGAAAATTGTGCTTAAGGAAAACATGGAATTAATGGAATTCAAGGAATTCAGGGAATTCACAGCATTCATGGAATTCCCAGAATTCATGAAATTCCTAAAATTCACGGAATTTATAGAAATGTAGAAATTCGCGGAATTTATGAAATTTACAGAAGGTACGGATTTCATAGAATTTAAGGAACTTACGAAAATCAAGGAATTTTCGAAATTCATGGAACTAAAGAAATTTTGGAATTCTATGGCATTGACAAAATCCGCAGCATTAATAGAATTCAAGGGATTCGGAGAATTCACCGCATTCAAGGAATTCCCGGGATTCGCGAAAATCATAACATTCACGAAATTCATGAATTCGCGGAATTTATAGAAATCAAGGAATTCACGATATTTATGGCATTCGCGGAATTCATGAAATTTGCAGACGTCACGGATTTCACAGACTGCATGGAATTCAAAGAACTCATGAAATTCATGAAATTAACAGTAGTAACGGATTTTATATAATTCAAGGAACTCAAGAAAATCAGGGAATTCTCGAAATTCATGGAATTTAAGAAATTTTCAAAATCTATAGCATTGATAAAATGCGCTCAATTAATGGAATTCAAGGAATTCATTAAATTCAAAGAATTATAGAAATTCATGGAATAGAATGAATTTATGGAATTTATAGAATTCACGGAATTTATGGAATTCGCGGAATTTGTAGAATTCACAGAATTCACTGAAATCACGCAATTCCAGAAAAATGCAATCACGGAATTTACTGTATTTGCTGAATTCACGGAATTTATGGAATTCAACGAATTATCGCAATGCACAGAATTCATAGAATTCAAGTAATTCATGAAATTCTAGGAATATACGGAATTCATAGGATTATTGGAATTCATAGAATTTGTGTAATTCACTAAATTCAAGTAATTAAAGTAATTCGCAGAATTCATGTAAATGAAGAAATTTACGCAATTCATGGAATTAGTGAAATTGATGCAATTTAAGGAATTCACGGAACTCGAAGAATTTACGGAATTCATGGAATTTATGGAATCGAAGGGAATTCTTATGAATTTTTTGAACTTAGTGAATACTATGAATTCAACGATTTTCTTGAATTTCAGGAATTAGGTAAATTCCGCGATTTGCTTGAATTCCATGAACTCAATGAATTCCATAGATTCCGTTACGGAATTATTCGGCTAATTCCATAAATTTGAGAATTCCATAAACTCCGTGAAGTCTATTAATTCCGTAAATTTCTTGAATAATATTAATTTCTTAAGATTGCGTAAATTCAATAAGTTCCGCGAATTTGTTGATTTCCGTAAATTTTTTGGATTCCCTGAATCTCATTAATTTGGTGAATTTTCAGATTTTCTTGAATTCCATGAATATAGTAAATTCCGTGAGTTCTCTGATTTTCTTGAATTCCCTGAATAACGCAAATTCCATGAATTTGGTGAATTCTGTGAATTCTATGAATTTGGTGAATTTCTTAAATTGCGCGAATTCCATGATTTTCTTGAATACCGTGAATATCGTGAATTCCGTGAATTCCTCGAAGTCCTTGAATTCATGAAATTCTATGAGTTCCAGTAATTCCATGAAATCCGTGAGTTTCACGAAATCCTTAAATTCCATGAATTCCTTGAATTCTAGAAATAGGCGCTATATATACATGGTGAGACATTTTAATATATGTATAATCCCAAATATCTTCTAAAATACTTTAACCACGAAGAACTGGTTCATAAATGCCGATAATAGGCATTTGCTTAAATAATTTGTTGACGAAATTATGAACATATATCGGTTTACAAATTTTCTTTAATTAAACTCACTGACGAGATAGTTTGCATATAATGATAAGAAAAAGCAATTCTTTAACAACATTAAACATTAAATTGTTTAACAAAATTTTTTTTAAATATCAAGTGACAAGTTTTCATGTTTAAGTGTCATTTTTACGGTAAAGGCAAGCAATTTGAATACAAAATTATACTTTGCGAGCGTACAATCCATGATTTTGGCAACTTAATAATATAAATTGTTTATAATAATTAACTCAAGAAGTCAACAATTTTTTTCATTCATGAACCCCTGTGCATGAAATTTAAGCGATATTGAGAATTCATCGAGCAGAAGCCGAGTTTCCGCAAGTTCAGTTTTAAAATTCTTTGATTTCGACAAAATGAAAATTTCCTGGTTTTTATTTTTAGTAAAAAAACTGTCAATTTCATAAAAAAAAATTTTAATAAAAGTTCTGCAGCTCATAGGGCAGCACATTGTCTTTAATGTAAATGTTTATATTAATAACAAAGTGTGATATGAGAGAAAATAAATTTCATAAACTATCATTTTCTTCATAATAAAAATTAATATTTTCGACTCCCTTCAAGCGACATAAAACATAACGTAGAAAAAATAATTGCTAATAGCAAATTATTTAATAATTTTCAAATTTCAATTTTCTCTTTCTTCGTATTATTCAAATTTTTTTACTTATCTCAAGCTCTGATTGAGGTTTCTATCTCAGTTTGGATCGGAGATAAGGTTCTCCTCTATAATTAACTCTGTAAGCTACAATTATTGATATTTTTGAATTTTGATGACACCTAAATTTACAGAAAATGTCAATAAAGTCGCCTGATTTTTTTTGCCTTGTTTCTACTGATTTTTAAACAAAATATAAAAAGTAAAAGTCCACTGTTGTACTATTGACTTTTTAATAGAAAATTCATCTTTTGGTAAAAAGCTGTATTGCTT
Organism: Druon quercuslanigerum; assembly: GCA_010014905.2. Classification (NCBI taxonomy): domain Eukaryota; kingdom Metazoa; phylum Arthropoda; class Insecta; order Hymenoptera; family Cynipidae; genus Druon; species Druon quercuslanigerum. Next base: position 5,632 of record JAAAKG020009736.1, read on the forward strand.
TATTGCGACAGAGTTATTTATCACGGAAAAGTCTATTTCGTATATTTTTGGTTCAGAAACCATATCTTTTGCTTGGAAATTCTGCAATTTGATTGCAAATTTAATAATTCAAAGAAAAATTAAATTATTATTTTTTTAATCTTCTACTTTGGTTAAAAGTAAGTAAAAAAGAAGTGGATTGAAAATTCTTCTCTTGGTAGAGAGGTCTCCTTCTTTGGTTAAAGCTGAATTCTTTTTCATTAACAAGTCTACTTTTATATTTTTTTCTTAAAATTTGAATCTGTTGGTTTAAAAGTCTACTATTTGGATTAAGATTTAATTATTTTTTTGAAAAATCGTCTTTTTGGATAAGCGTTCATCTTTCCTGGTTAAGAATTCATTCTTTTTATTTTAAAAGTCTGAGATAATACTTTTGGTTCAGAATTATTATCTTATGCTTAAGAATTGCGCTATTTGGTTGAAAAATTAATTATATTTTTAAAAATTTAGCTATTCGTTTAAAAGTCTTCTATATTGGTTGAAAATTCCTTTTTTTGTTTGAAAAATCATCTTTTATGATTGAAAGTTAATTCTTTGTAATTTAGAAGACCTGTTTTTTTTCCAGAATTCGTCTCTATTACTATATAAAAATTCTACTCTTTGGTTGTAAATATAACTACTTAAATTTTAATTGTTTTATTCAAAAAAATTGTTTTTCTAGCTAGAAAATTAAACTTTTTGGTATAAAATTTAACTCTTAGGTTTAAAAGTCCATTAAAAATTAAGATATTTGATTTAAAATTTATATATTTTTTGAAAAAAACTTAGTTAAGGTTTAAGAAATTTAAATTACATTAAAATCAAATTTAAAATCCTGTTTAAAGTCCAATAATAAATTTATCGTGCAGAATTTCTGAAAATAAAAGCAAGAATCCAAAAAAAATTTAGAAAAATACCATAATCATTTCAGGAAAGCTGCATTAATATTAGCTTTTCTTAAAATTAATTTTGTTAATTAATAATTGAAATCAATTTTTTTGAATAAACATTTAATTTTTTGGTTTATAATTAATTTTGTTGGCTTAAAATGAAAGTATTCCATTAAAAATTGACCTTATTATTAAGAACTTGTTCGGCTAATTAAAAAACCCAATTTTATTAGTTTTTGGATAATTCATGTATTTTATTGGAAACGCATTTTGTTCTTGGTAGAAAATTAATCTTTTTTGAAAATTTAATCATCGGTCTAAAAATTCGATTAAAAATGAAAGATATTTTTTTGAAAATTAATGTAATTTATAATAACTTATTATTTTTTGCTAGACAAGTAATCTCTTGAATTACATGGTAAAAAATGCATTCAGAAAAAAACAGAATAGATACAAAATACAAAATAGAATTTGCTATAAATTTGTCTTCTTGGGACAGAATAGTCATCTTCTGGCATGAAAATTCAACTATTTGATAATTTTTTTATTGATGATGCTTCATTCCAGTTGAAAGCTCCTCTCGTTATTTAAAAACTTAACAAATCTGGATGAACATTCATCTTTTTTTGAAGAAAAACTATTTTACTAAAAATGTAGCTATTCCATTTTTTCTGCAATATTGATTTTTGTTCAGTTAAGAATTCAATTGTTTTTCTCAAAACTTGTCTCTTTATTAATCGAAAGTTCAACAATTTGGGTTGAAAAAGCACATTTTTTGTTTTATTCAACATTTTTTTTCAAGTAATTTTCAACTATTATACGTTTTGTTTGGAAGTAATTTTTTTTAACGATTCATGAGTTTGATTGAAAATTTAACTATTTTCTTGAAAATTCCCTTTTTTGCTTTCAAATTAATTATTTATATTGAAAATGCATTAATGCAAGTATACATTAATAAATCTTTTAAAAATTTCCAGTTCTATTATAAACACAAATGTGACATTTTTAATTATGTGTGTGAATAAATGAAAAGCATCCAGGTGAACTTATCAGTTATGAATTGTCTTTTCATGTAGGTTTGATAAGAAAACTCATATCGACAAAATAATCAAATTTTTGAAAAAATTTCACGTAAATTTTTGACACGAGCAATCCGAGACTTTATTTTTTGGCACCTATTATTAGCCTATTATTAGTGTTGCAGAGAAATATTAGGATAGAATACATTTTTTATTTCATTATTTATTTTTATTCTTAAATGTATATATTTATTTATATAATTTTATTTTAAGTTTATTAGACTTATTTTTATTATTATTCTACTGAGATCGATATGAACTCTTCAGGTCTATTGAAATCTTCATAAGTTTCAGGATAATTATTATACCCTAGTATAAAAATAATATTACGACAATAGTGGATTGTGGCCGGGCAGAGATTTGTGCAACCTATATTGTTTATCATTATGTAAATAAATAATGGCTGGTCGTCCAAGAAAATTTAACGTGGGTAGACATTTTTATTTTATGCCAGAGAATAATAAAAAATTACAAAAAGTCAACCGTCTTTATCCGGCACAAAGTAGAGCAAGTACTAAAGATTGGTAGAGAATGACGTATTTGATTTGTCCAGATATTTTTCTAATTGAATAGAGAAAAATTAAGTGCTTGTTTAAAGATAATTATTATAAACTCTGTATAATAATTTAAAAGTGATAAAGATCGAAACTGTAAAAATAGAAAAGTTTAGTAAAAAGATGTGTTGGTGCAACAATTATACCTCTATATTGAAACAATAAGAAGGTCATATTCTGAAATTGTGAACGTGACCTAGTTTTTCTCTGAGTCAAAAATATTGGCTTCTCATTGTTTAAACAAGGTTCAGAAAAAAAAGAATTTTTTACAATTTTACAAATTTAATGGATCAATATGAGATGAATATAGATCAATATACTAATCACGCTTAATTAGCATCTTCTTGTGCTACATTTAAATAGAGTTCTGCTTGCCATTTTCAAAATTTTTTGCCACTGTATAATTTCCTCATTCTCCACAGAAATTTGGAGCTGTTTAGTAAAATTTATATAATTCATTTGGCCTAAGTACTTTAGTTTAAATAAGTGTGTAATTAGGCTACCTAAAAATATTAGAAAATCAATAATTCGAGTGATATATTTTTGCTAACTTTTTATTAAAAAGAAACTAATTACTTAATGCAAATAAATAAATTTACGTAGGACTATATTTAAGAATCAAGAAATGTCTTTTAAAAATGAAAAACGTGAAAAATATAAATGTTTAATGAAATAACACAAATCTGTAGCATCATCAATTTCGAGACATTACGTTCTCATTATTAGATCAAATTTAAGAAGAATAAAAAAAACATTTCTTAAATTTTTCTTACTTTCTATTAAAAAATTAAATATTGTACAAAGAGGCGTGGATTTATAAAAAATGTATTTCTTACAAGTCTGTGAATAAATAATGGCTCGCCTTAAGAGAAGAAAACACAAGAGTAAAAAGTTTTGTTTTGAGTCAAAGAGTAATAAAAAAATGTCAAATGAAATATTAAAATAATAATCAATGTCTTGGAAATTTAATAACAAAAAGCACAGCTTTCATTCCTTATTTGATGTAAATTTCTGCTCTCTAGGTTGAAAATTGCAGGAGCAATCATTTTTGATAAAAATTCTCACCCCTCCCTCTCCGCGACTAATACAATTTTTTTTCTTGAACGTATACAGAAAAAAAGGACTTATCGAATAATTTTAATCCCGATTCCATTGTGTAAGAATTGACAACGTTATTCTTTTTGTTTATTTTGGAAAATTATATCGTCTTGCTGTGACTATTTTTGTTTATAAAGGAAATATTTTCTAAAAAAATTGAAACTTATTATTATAACTCAATTATTGCAATAGTAATTGCATAATCAAAAAAGGCATTTTCAGGTGGTTTAAATTTTTTCCAAGTAAACAAATAAACAGATAATAATTTACGAACCGTCATTTCGTAGAGACTTGTAAGAACTAAATTTTTGATCATTTGTTTTTTGTTTGTACATTTTTTGAAACCTTGAAATTTTTGTGAATTATTTGAAATCCTTATATTCTTTAAACTCCTAGATTTTTGAAATATTTGTAAATTTTTTTTTTTACATTTTGAAAGTTAAATGAAACATTTAGAATCTTTTTGAAATCTTTATTTAATATTTGTTTGTGGAATCTTTTGTGCTCATTGTAACGCATTAAAGTATTTTGAAATATTCTAAAAATTTTTAATTAGTTGAACACCTTTGAAATATTTAGGAAATTCTTCTTATTCTTTAGAAATTTGAATTTTTCTATTCTTTTAAAATTTTAATGAAATTCTTAAAATATTTGTGAACTCGACATAAAATCTTTTTTATTTATTTGAGATCATTAGCATATTTTGAATCAGTATAAAATCTTTCGAAATCTTAAAAATATGTTTTACCATACTGCTTTTAAATTGAGACAGGCAACATAACGTTTACTATGTCAGAAAATGACCTACTTCTTATTTCAATAGAGATAAGAATAGAATACGACCGCGACTCACAGTGGGAAAAAATGAGTTTTTTTTTCAAAATAATGTACAGCCCACAAATATTTACCGATTTGGACAAAAAATTGAAAAAAGCTGATAAAATATCTAAGAGAGTTTTCGAGCCTGATTCTTAAAATAGGTTTCATTTCTTTATAAATAAACAGATATGACGAAAAAATGACCCTTTACAACTTGAAGTTCCCGGTGCTCAACAAATAAAAATGCTTATGAGCAAACACTTTGTTGGCAGAATGTTCTTTAAGATTTTTTATGATTGCACTTTTTTTTAATTGCATTGCAAGAAATTTTGATAAAAAAATATAATAATGAAGAAATTTCTTCTTGATATTATTATTGTTAATATTATAAACAAAATAAATAATCAGCTATTTTTCAATACGAAAAATCGTTTTTTGTGTATTGAGAAAAATGATATAAAACATAGAATTATGTAAAATTGTAAAAAACATTCTTTTAACAAATAATTTGTGTATACATTTATTCATAGCATTCATTTCTTGTTTATAACATTCATTCGGAGAAAAGTTCTTTCGATTACAAGAAATTTCTCTTAATTCAAAATAATGTTTTGTCTTCAAAGAATTTTTTTTTATTCCAATGAAAATTTTTCTTGAATTAAAAATGATTTTATGCAACTTTAAGTAATTTTTAATAAAATGAAAAAAAAACTATGTTTAAGAAACCTTTTCTTTCATTCAAGACAAACATTTTTCTGAGTTGCAGTTAGCAGATATCGCGTGTTTTTAACGCACATTTGTATGCTTTTCCTGTTTTAGTGCTAATGTTGTCAACTTTAAGCAACATAATTAATATACTACAAATTTCTGTAAATCCTCAAATTGAGTAAAATTTCATCCTTGAACAAGAATTTTTTTCTGTGACAGCTAGTAATATTTCTTAACCAGTTTTAAAAATTATGTCCGTAACGAAATCTTCGTTTGTTTTTCTCCGCTCGTTTTCAAATCAAAAGAAGACAGACAATGCGATGACTTATTGAAAGGAAAATTAATAGTTTCTATACCGTCGTGTTTTAATTGTATTTAATACTGGCAGTTTTGATATTTAAAGCTTCATTTATGTAATTCATTTTTAACAATTAAAATTACTTTTCACACAAAAAAAAAGAATGGTAAACTAAAGAGAATCGTCACTGAAGAAGGACTACTATTTCAATTTTATTGCTTTGCCTTCCTAGCTTCCCCTCGCCTCGCGCGAATATCCCTACTTTGTAGCGTTGCCTCGCATTGCCAAACTCTGTCTATTTACAATCTTTACTTCTCCATTCCTTCTTCGTCCTTCCTTCTTTTATCTCTAAGACAGCTCGTTCTGATCGCCTTGCTTTCTTTGCTTCTCCTCGCCTTGCATGCATGTTCCTACTTTCTCGCTTTACCTCGCTTTGTCAAACTCTGTCTAATAACAATCTTTATCCATTCCTCTTCCTCCTTCCTTCTTTTATCTGTAAGGCGGCTCGCTCGTATTGCCTTGCTTTCTTTTCCCTGCCTTGACGCGCACGCCCGTCACTACTTTCTCGCTTTGCCCCGTATTGCCTAAGTCGACAAAATGAGACACTTATCACTAGTTATTAAAACAATTTCATTCTTCTTACAAAACATCTGCGAACTACTTCTTTTCCAGCCCCCACACGTGCCACATCATCCACTCTCCCATTTATCCAAAACAGGAAGCCCAGATACAACTTTCGGTTGCTTTTTGTAGACCCCCTGCACATCCTTTCCCTTCCACTTCCACTCATTTTCCTTATCCCTTCCATTTCCTTTCCTAAAAATTATAACCTTGGACTTTTCTGCATTGGCTTAAGGCTATTCTTATCCAGGTATCTCCTCAACGTTTTCATCATCTCCTTTAAAGCTTCCTCGCTATTTGCCAGCAGAACTTGGTCATCTGTCGCCAACTTAATTTCCATATCCACGATTAAAATCGCAAAAAGCTTTGGGCTAAGCAAACACCCTTGCACCAACCCCCTATCTATACAAAACCCTCCGAAATTCCCTATCTTTACTAATTTAATTTTAAATTAAGCGTATAGCCAGAATTTTATAGTAGAGTTTGAGCTTTTTACTTGACAAATGGTAATGAAATCACAAGTTTATATTGACAATTTTTTTTAGAAATTCAAAATACTAATCAATTATCTAGTTTACAAGTATCACGATATTGCTTTCTTATTTTTCCAATGAATTTGAAAGGTTCCCCATTAATATTTTAGGTTCGATAACATTGGAAAAGTAATGAAAGAACATACTAAAATTATGTAACGGTTTACAGGCCGTCTCTAAAAGCCTCCTCACCCTGTAATAAGCAGCCGCAAAATATTTTATTCCCCCCTCCTTCTCTCCAGTGTTCGCAGTTTATGTTAGTAGAATTAATAAGAAATGAGATTTTTTGTAAAAGTTGTTGTAACGGCCTCAGAAACTTACGATTTGTTAAGAATTTTTTATGGTAATGACTCTTCATCTCATACTCAAGTGCACAAGTTTTTTCATCAATTTCAATAGGCAAAATTAATTATTGAAGACAGTTCCCGCCTTGTTAGTCCTCGCACATCGAAAACAGCCGATAAATTTAACAAAATTCTTGAAATTATTCTGAATTAGTAAACATCGATGAGGGAATTGTTCGCCAAAATTAAAATGAAAATTTGAAAATAAAAAAAGTCTATGTTCAAATAATTCCTAAACTGCTTAGCCTTGAGCAAAAGGAAAGTCGATGGAATATTTTTGTTTACACCCTGGAGAGCGTCGAAAATGAGCTAAATATTTCAGAAAATGTATTAAATTGTGACGAATCATTGGTTTTTTAATATAATTCTGAAACTAAGTGCCAATCCACGCATTGGAAGAGTGCCAGTTCATCGAGACAAAAGAAAGCACAGATGCGCAAGTACAAATTCAAAGTAATGATGATGGTTTTTTTTAGATATTAAACATATTTTCACATCGAATTCTAGAAGGCCCTGAAGGTACCTGTATATTCGAACAGTTAACCAGGTATATTAAAAGAAGGTTCTGGCAACCGTTGGTGAACGTGTACCAAGAAGAAGATGTGCAATTCAAAAAAAGAGTTCACAGATTTTTTACCAGGTCAACGCGCCAGCACAAAAGGCGATGTCTATCCAGCAGTTTTTAATTGGTAAAAAATATGCTGTCCTGCAACATCCATCTTATTCGCTTAATCGAGCTGCGTCCGACTTTTTCTGTTCCCAAAGATCAAGTCTTGGGTGAAAGTTACTAGATTCGAGTTCGCTAATGCAGTGAAGAAAAAATTGACGCAGCTCATATATGACCTCTCAAAAATTATTCCTTTGGCATTGCGTTTAACAGTAGATAATTCATGTAAAGTGATGTAGGGATCAGGAATGGGACTAATTGGAGGAGGATAATATGTCCATTGAGAAATTTGTAAAATAAAAATTTATAGAGCATCAGTTCGGTTATTTAGTAGACACGCATCGTAATTCTGCTTAGTATTCCTTCGTGAAAATTTTGTTTTTAATTTGAAACACCATCACAGCAAACAGCAGCATTTCAGTTTATAGACGCAAAGAAGCGGTTTGCAATAATTTTACAGAAAGTAGAATTCGGCAAAAACTTCAATATTTTCCGACTTGTCCCAATATTTACTCACGTTTTTTTGAAATGAAATTTTCAGAGAATACTCTTTAGATATCTTTGAATAAAATTGGAATACCAAATATTAAAAATAATCAAAATTGAACAATAAACACATGCATTTATAACAAGGGGAAACTGCTAATTTTTCTATATACTCGGCAGTAGATTGCTGCTGAAGATTTAATGGCAAGAGCAATTAAATGCCGCGCTCAATCCTGTTGCAGACTTTAAATACAAAATGACTAAAAACAATCTTTTGTAACTAGGCAAGCGCAAGATGAACAATATTCTTAAGATGAATCTTAAGGGCGGATTCACATTGTTTGAACAGATCTTCTCCTTCGCTCCCGCAATTAAAAGTTCTGTGGTTCGATTTTCAGCGGAACGAACGAAAAGTTCTTTTTACAGAAAAAATTTAATTTAAAAAAATCTTAATTCATAACTCTATCTAGTATGAAAAGACGTTAAGAATATCTGTAATTCTCTGATGATTATACAGATTCCTTGAGTTAAGCGTTTATGCTGACGGGGATATTGACTTCACAAGACACAAAGAACGCTTTTGATGATATACATTTAAGTATTTTATTATGATAATTAATTCGTTCACATTTATTTTTCATTATAAAGTGCAAAATTGTACGCTACTAGTGAAATATACAATTCGAGGAAATACACACATTTTCTTACATTGCATTAGATCAAACATATATATATATATATATATAGCAGATATACGCAAAGATGTTGGAAAGTACCAGTAATTAACAGAAAACTTGAAAAAGTGGTAATTCTATAATTCCTTGCAGCAAAAATATTTTTTGAGCCAAATATCATGAACTGTTGAAAAGCAGAATAAAATAGTGTGGAGTATCTTTAAACCAATTTGGACACTCTTTTTGCACTCCCAAGATACGAGAAGTTTGGTGATAAGTAACTTCAAAGATACGACCGCGAAAGTTGCTCTCACTCCTGCGTCGCTTAGATTTCGGGGGTTGTACGTGATAGAACGCACGCGAGCCTACTACGCGCATGCGCACGTAGAATTTAACTGAGCACGCACTCGCACGCTCCTTTGAAGCCGGGAAGCTCGTATTTTTAGAGCACTCGCATCTTCGCAGATCGCATCTTTGCAGTTGGAATGTATTTTCACGTCAATGTACTTTGCGAATTATTTTGCAAATTTCAAAAATGTTCGAATTCTTATTAGTGGATCATAGAGACGTATGTTGTCTCTCTTGCACATTTTTTACTGAATTTTATTTTCTATAATGCGCCTTTTAAGTACAAAAATCTTGAAATAATTAAATTGCTGACCTGACTTATCATATTAATATAATATTTTTCTCCTGAAAATTTTTCCTTTGAGGAATTTAAGAATTACCTTTTTTCATCGTCATTACTGAAAAATTTGTGGCGTTACTTGATATTACCGGACGCTCTTCCTTATTTATATCCAGCCTACGGTTCAAGATATCCACGTTTTATCTTATCTTGCCTTACCTTTTCTTGTCCTATGATAGTGTCGCATCGGCCATAAAATATTTCTTCTGCATGCCTGTAAACTATTAGTACACTGTTAAATGTTTATTTTCTATCTTTAGAAGAAACGCTTCAAAAGTTTGTTTCCAAGACTTAAGTGTCGGTATGTGATGATATATATCGCAATGTTTCATAAGGAAATGTATCCAAAGTATTGAAAATCGTGGTCACCGAGAATAGAACTCTTACAACCGAACTGGAATAAAAAGTGGACTAGGATGGACAAAAATACACATTTTTTAAAATATCAATAGTGGCCATTGCTATGGGTATGAAAATTATCTTAATTTCATTTGTATAATATAATGTTACTAATTTTTTATTGAAAATAACTTTTTAATTTAGAAGTTTATTATAATGTGAAAAAATGATATTTTTTAAGATTCAGTTATTTTTACTGGAAGCAAATTTTCTTAGAAGTTATATATTTTTTTTAATGTTTTTTTTTTGTTTTATGCCTTTTTATAATAGGCGCAAAGTCTAAGAAGACTTTTTTGGGAATCTCAGAAAATTATAGCTTTCTGCTCCAGTTCGTTTACAAAAAATTAATACTTTAATAAAAAATGAATTTTTTTCAATCTTAATATTGCAGCAGCATTTGATACCAAATACTGTATGTAAGCAACTAATTTTTAATAAAACGTGGCAACTTTTCAGCACTAGTTATTTTGGATTTTCAAAAATTACGTATTTTTGTAATAAATGTTTTTAATACCAAAATTCATCAAACTAAATTTTCCAATTTCTGAGTTTTTTGTTTATATACTTTGGCATTTAATTAAATATTCCTGCTTTGAGAACAAAATAAATAACTGGCTAACGACATACTTCGGTTAAGAAATACGTCTTGAAAATTCCCCACGGGGATGTTATATTCATAAAATGTAAATTAATTTTCTAAATTGAACTATTTCGAATACAATCTTCAAAATTTAAATAATTTTACACTGCGACAACGCTTAAGATATTTAATGAAATAATCACCAGAAGATATAAAAATTTTTTGTTAACAGTACTCACAGCGAGGACATCTTATCCTGAAGCAGGTGGCTGATTCTTTTTCGTACGTCTTATAATGACCGCTATTCAATAAACAAACTGGGACTTTGATAGATGTCTGTAAAAAACGGTAATTTACTGTCAAATTTGATACCTGAAATCTTACGTCGGATTATGGAGGAGTGAAAAAAAAGTTATTTCATACTAGGAAATTCTGTTATCACAGAATATATTCTATTATATAAATAATGTTTGTTAAGGCCTACATGGATTTTTTTTGTGTAAAAAAATTTCTTATTATAAAAATTTAAAAATTCCAATTAATTTTTTCATTATGATTTTTAGTTTTTGGATATAATTTTTTCAAATAAAAATATTAAGGAAACAGAACAAGAATTGTGAGTTAAAATTGATCAAAAAATAAAAACGTAACTTTTACGATATAAATACAGTTGATATTAGGTATCTGTATAAAATTCTACGTTGATTTTTTCTTTTTTCCATATAAAAAGTGAGGTGCCATATATTGACGGTTATAACGAATAGCTTTTTAGAATTGTGACAAAATGTAACATCCAATTAGTTTCCTCAGTTGAACAGAAATTCAATAAAATATTATTTCAAAGCACAAAAATGATACATATTCAACGCGACAATAATACAATTAATTTTAGAACGGACATTCAAGATCTCAGCAATGTTTACCATAAACTTATCTCCAATATTCACATAACAAAAGAGCATTAAAATTTTAACTCGATTTGAATTTTACGCGGTCTTTCTGTAGTTACGTATATATAACTATGCTTAACCTAACCTCTAAATTAGCCATTATTGTCGCTGTAACTCTCTCAATCAAATTACTTAATTAGGTATTCTAAAGCAATAGAAAAAAAAAATGTAATGCAAAATAACATAATCTCAAGGATGTTTTTCTGCAAATTTAAGATAACTTTTATTGAATTACTTCATAAAAAAATTTTAAATTGATAACCTAAGTCTTTCATAAATAATTTCTGTTTCAGGTAAGATTTTTTAGGTTATATTGTAAAAGATACGTTTTCATTTTTTGAGAAATTTGAAATTTACGATTATTTTACTGTTTCTTTAACATTTTTAATTTAAAAAATTATACCGAAAAAATAAAAATTACAATGAAAAAAATAATTGAAATTTTAACGAAGTCTTCAGCGATTTTTTCGTTTATCTCCATAGTAGGTAAACATCAACCACTAATAAGCACATACACGTTAAATAATTTTCATTTTATTATTTAACGTATTGGGAAATCTTGTTTCCCAATCGAACCTTTCTGATTGAAATTTTCAATTTACAGTTTTTCAAAAATTTGTAGTATGATAAAAGAAAAATTTTTGCAAACATTTCTTTATTTACTTTCTTGTACATAATTTTGTAAGTTTATAAATGCTGTGCGAAACTAGAAAACGGTAACTTAATTGGAAATTTATACTGGATTCTTAAATTGTTTTAGATTTAAATATATTTTAAGGAAATACAAGACGGGTGACGGTATCAAAAATGTGCCTAACGCCTTTCAAGGCAGTATTTCAAAAATAATTAACGAATTTAAAATAAACTTATTTTAACATATAAATTGTTTTAGTGAGAAAAATACCTTTGAGCCGCATGCCATTTTACACGCCCAACTCTGAAATATATCCTGCAAAAAATATAATTTAAATTAAAAGAAGTACTTTTTATCAAAGTTAATATAGTTTGTAAATTTTCCCTCACAATCTCTGGACATCCTAAAAAACTTTCTATGGTAATTTTTTTCTAAAAAAAGATCTTTTTATTTCTATTTTGTAAAGACGTTCCAAAATTCTGCTATTCTCTGATAATAATAAAGATTTCTTTAAAAATTTGCCTTCTAACACTTGGCATAATAATGCGTTTATTTCTGAAAAATGGATTTTTTGGGCGATCTCTCTAGCAGCCTAATAGAAACCACCCGACCGGCAATCGGTAGTTCTGTGGTTCGATTCCTAGCGGAGCAAAAGGAAAAGATCTTTTTTTGAACAAAAATTTATTTAAACTTTGTGTAATTTATAACTTCATCTAAATTATTTTTGCTTCTAATTAATTTAACATTTCCTGTAAATTCAGATTTTCAGATGCAACTTACCGTAGTTGCCGATACTCCTTGCCTGGCCGGAGGAATCTAGATGTGAAAAATAAAGATGCATTAGGTGCCACAATTAAATTGAGTAACGGATTATAGGCCCTCAACCCTGTAACGAGTCTTAACCAAAAATGTCAACCCCTCCCCCCCCCCCCATTATGTACGTAGATTATGGTGTCCAGAAATAATACGATATGGGATTTGAAACACATATAAATGTTTTGTACTCAAGATAACACATGCTTTTCAGAGTGAAAACATCATTTTCGATATTTCTGTATTTTTTCTTAAACATTTTTTTATTTCCTCTGAAAGAATCTTAAAACCAAAAAAAAATTTCAACAGATAAAAAATGTTCAAACATGAAAGAAAAAAGTTATAACCTAAACTGTCGCACCTTTAAAACCAAAAAACTAATTTTATCAACAGAAATTAAATCTTATTATAACTAAAAAATGTGAATTTTCAACAGAAGAAAATTAAGTTTCAACAAAATAGTTAAACTCTCAAAACAGAGAAACAAAGTTGTTGAATCCTCCAGCAAAGGAGATTTATTTAAAAAAATATAATTGCAATTTTATCCAGAAATATGAAATTTCTACTAAAACAGATGAATTTTTAAATCAAGCACGCAATATTTCAACAAAAAAGAATGAATTTTCGTCCAAGAAAGATTTCAGTTTGACATTTTAAGATCAAAATATGAGTTTTCAACAAAAAGTAAAATTTCTACAATTCTTGAGAAAAAATTGAATAGATTTGTTTATAGTAAAAAATTCAGTTTAAAAAACCGAATTTTGAACAAAATAGGTGATGATTAACTTGAAAAGGCATTTTTCCAACAATAAATATAATTAAATATCATTTTTGAGGATTGAGACAGATTTGTGTGGCAGTTGAGGTTAGGTTGGTTTGAGATTTGTGACAGATTGGGAGGATTGGGTTGATCGGGTTAGGATTCATGGATAGCAAAAAGTATACAATCGAGGCAAAATCGGAATTAGAGCAGGAAGTGTTTAGTGCACAGAAGGAGGAGGTCCGAGAAATGAAGGCAAGGGGGAAATATAAGAAAACAATAGGAAAGGAGAGATTAAGAGCAAAAAGCGTAGGATCGATTGAGACTTTTATCAAAAGAAAGAGAGAGGAGAGAGAAAGCAGTGAATAGAAGGACGATTTAGGTTCAAACCTAAAATATCTAAAAATGCTTAGATCTCTTCGAGAAAAGCCGAGTTTGGTAGAGACGGGTGAGATTAGTAAGGAGAATGAAGGAAACGATAAGGAAACCAAAGAACAGAGGAAAAACGAAAGACTGAAAGAAATTCGAGAAGTTATAATGGAAGTAATGGGCATTTATGAAGAAAGGCAGGAAAAAAGGGGAGTGGAATTAAGGAAAGAAATTCGGCGGGAAATGGCTGAACTTAGGAAAGAAATAAAGAAATGGGAAGAAGTTAGGGAAGAGTTAGAAAAGAGGATGCAGCCATTGGAGCAAAAGCTAGAGAAGCAGGAGGATAATAATAAAAAGGTAGAGGAGATGCAAGGTAGAATTAGAAAAATAGAAAGCTCGAACCGGGTTCTTGGTAAGGACGTGAATAGGAATACGGAGAAGGAAAGACTGAGTAAAATAGAACAAAGAATAGAAAAAAAGAGATGGAAGAAAGAAAAAGAAACGTAGTGATAAAGGGTATAAGATTCAAAGGGGAAGAAAATGCAGGAAGGAGTGAAAGAAGTACTAAAAAGGATTGAGACAAAGAAGAGGATATTGCATGGAAGCTTGGAGAGAATAGAGGATGATTTGACATGGGTACAAAGGAGGATGCAATATAAGTTAAGGAAAATAGCGGAATGGAAAGAAAAAAGGGAAGAAGAACATGGGTTTAATATGAGAGGATACAGATAGACGGAGTATGGTGGGATTGGGATGAAGAAAGGGAAGAGTCAGTAAGAAATGAGGGGCAGGGAAACTAGGAGAGAAAGGAACAAGAGGTAGGAAAATAAGCAATAGTAAGAGGCAAATAGAGACAGAAAACGAATGTTGGGAAGATTATAGGATATGTTACTGGAATATAGCAGGTTTGGAGAGAAAGGATAGGGCATTCATGAGAAATTTAACAAAATGGGATGTTATAATAATGATGGAGACGTGGCTAGAAAAAATAGATGGGAAAAGGTAAGGGGAAGATTACCAAGAGGTTACAAATGGCAAGTTCAAAATGCAGAGAGGAAGAATAAAAAGGGCAGAGCAATGGGAGGAATGGTGATGGGAGTGAGAAATGAATGTATAACAGGGAAAAATAAGAAAGAGAGGAAAGAGCAAAAAGAAGGTTTAATAGTAGAAGAGGTAAAGATGGGAGGAGAGAAGTGGATTTATGTGGACGGAGATATGCAGTAGAAAGCAGAGGAGTTAAAAGAAACGATAGAAGAAAATAAAAAAGATATTAGACTTATAATAGGTGGGGATTTCAACGCGAGAACAGGAAATAGAGGAGGAACGGAATGGGGAGAAGAGGGAGGAAGAAAATCAAAAGAAAAAGTACTGAATGGGAAGGGAAAGAAGTTGTTAAAAAGCTTGGGGGAGTTGGGATGGTTTATCTTAAAAGGAAATATAGAGGGAAATGAAGAAGGAGAATATACACGGTCAGGAGGAGAAAGGGGAACGG
>JAAAKG020009747.1:0-11575 GCA_010014905.2 Druon quercuslanigerum
TCCCAGCGGAGATAGAGACATTTTTTTCACAATCTTAAAAATTATCAATATTTTAACAATATTGATATAGACCAGTATACAAACAAAATTAACATCTAATATTAATAACAAAGAGAATAATGTTCTGCAAAAAACTTGAAAGACGAATTTTCTACAAAACAGTTGAATTTTTAACAAGAAATTAATTTTTAACCAAATTGTTGATTTTTCTACCAAGTTTTTAAACTTCCAAGTCAAAAAGAAGAATTGTATACAAAACATTTAAATTTTCAATTTCAAAATGTGAATTTTCAACAATTAAAAAGTTTCAACAAGTGGAATAGAAAAATTTTCAACAAGGAACTTAATTTTTCATCAAGAAAGATGAATTTCCGACACAGTATTTGAATTTCCAACTAAGATCAATTTTTAGATTAAATGAATAGTTTTTAACAAAAAAAAATTAATTTTCAACATTTTCCAATAATTTGTTTACTTTTCGACCAAAATAGTTGAATTTAAAATGAAAAACATGAATTTTCAATAAAAAGTTCATTTTTAAATTGTTGTTCTACCAAAGTGTTAAATTTGCAGACCAATAAGACGAATTAAAAAAAAATAAAAGACGATTTTTATACAAAACAGTTAAATTTTCAACCCGAAAATGTGAATTTTCAATCAAAAGGTTAACTTTCAACAAAAAAATAGGAGCTTTCAACAAAATATCTACAATTGCAAGCTACAAACTTGGATTTTTTCAGATAACAGTCGATTTTTAAACCGAAATAGAAGAATTTCTAACACGAAACTTAATTTTCAATTAGGAAAGGTACATTTTAACTATAATAACAAATAAAAATTTGTAAACAAAAATTGAATTGTTAATGTTTCAGTTTGAAAAATTAATTTTCAACAGCAACAACAAAAAGCAAAGAATTTTTAACCATTTTGATTCAGCTAAAAAAAGAAGATGTTTTAATCAATTAATATAGAATTCAGATAGAATTGTCAAATTTTCAGATTTAAAGAAACGTATTTGCAAAAAAAAATATGGCATTTTCAAATAAATAGGTTAATTGTCTACCAAATTGTTCAATTTTCCAATCAAATAACCAATTTTCTTTAAAACAGCTGAATTTCCAACAGCAAAGGATTTTAATTTAGACTAAAAACAGATGTTTTAACAAAATACATGAATTCCTAACGAGAATAGAAGCTTTTTTAATTTTAAATATCAATTTTCAGCCAAAAATATAGAATAGTTACATTTTTATTGAAGAAAATTAATTCCCTCAAAGAAAAAGAACCTTCAACCAAAAATATGAATTTTTAAAAAAATCTTTCAACTTTCAACCGTGCAATTGAATTTTTGATTAAAAAAGATGACTTTTTAAAAAAATTGTTGCATTTTCAGCAAAATAATTAAAATTTGAACAAAATAGTAGAGTTTTCAACCAAACGAGATGAATTGCGATCCAAAAATAGAATGGTAGACTTTTTAGTAAAAAAATTAGCTCTTAACTAAGAACGGGTACATTTTCTTATTTGGTTCTATTAACTCGTTTCACATTTAAGCGAAAAAAATGAGAAAAAGGGTCAATTTCATGAAAACAAGAAAAAAAAGAATGTTGGAAAAATGGGAAAATAGTCTTTCGCAAAGTTCGAAAACTGTCTTAAAATTTATAATCAGAAAAATTAATATAAAGTTACATTTGTATTTCTTATAAAAGGAGGAGGGACGTCTCCTTCAGAGTCACATGAAATTTCGAGGGAGCGAAATAGCTTCACGTAATAAGTGGACCTCTCTCTGAGAAAAAATAAAAAATTTCCTAATTTTTAAGAGCTAATTTAGCATGAAATATATTTTTCATGCTGAAACAACAGATGCTCGATGATAATATACGTATAAGTTGTCTTGCCAGATTGGGGCTAAAAATAGTGAGTAAGAGTAAGACCAACGTGCAGTTCTTATTTACGAGAGCTATCTGAGGCTTGTGAAGTGAAAATTCTAAGGGCGCACGAAATCTTGAATTTCGCGAATTTTATTGCTATTTTGGTTGAAAAAAGGATTTAGACCCAGAAAAAACTAGGGTTTCAATTTTATTTCTCGTCATTTTCGTACAAACTCATTTTGAACTTCAGTTAAGGGGGGGGGGGGCTAAAGGGTTTCAGCATAAAAAAACACTTTTTTTGTGAATTTTTGTTAAAAGTATGAATTGAGCAAATTTAGTCAAATCTTTTTTACTTTATTAAGTATACTTTTAGCAATATTCTGTAATTTTTTCATGCGGAAATATTGGAAAACAAACCGGTGACAGAGCTTGCCCCAGAACGTCTTAGAAAAAAAAAACAATTTGCGGTGTTCACTATATCTGGGTCGGAAATTATCTGAAATCAAAAGGCATTAAAATTTAGTCAAAGTATCATCAAATTCTCCCCATAACGTTTTATGATTATTTTTTTTATTTAAAATTTTTTGGTGGCCATCTAAAGTATAAACTGCTATTTTCCACGAAAAATTCCGCTATTTTGTGGGTGGGAAACCCCCTTAATGTAACAAAAATTTTTAACTAAACATTGGGGAAAAGTATTTTATATATGGAAAATGTGTACTAAGTTTGAAATGAATCGGTCGTGTAGTTTTGAAATGGCAGTAAACACGGACATTGAAAAAGTAGTTTTGAGAAAAACGCGTTTAAGTTTATGAGTCAGAGCTATAGTGTTAAAGGACAGGAGACTAACTAGACAATAACTTCAAGAATTTTGCTCAGATCGACTTAAAAATTTAGGAAATTATTTTTAAAATGTTTAGCAAAAAGATAAGTCTAAAAAATTTTTTTTTCGAAATTGCAACCCCCCCCCCCCCCCTTAAGTACGAGTAATCCAGTGGAACGGATCCATCTACTTTTAATCTTGGGTAATTCTAGTAATTAGGAGCAATCCACTTGTAACCCATTTGTAATCCAAGTAATCCATTTGTAATTATCTTGTAAGCCAAGTAATCCACTTGTAATCTAAGTAATTAACTTGTAACCGAGAGTAATCTACTTACTTTGAAATAATAAATTTTCATACGTAATTCAAATAGTTTTTAACTATTTGTTAAACATTTGTTGATTTTTTTGCTGAATATTAATTTTCTTAAATGGAAATTAAACTATATTACATTTTTGTTAAAAATTGATATTTTTTAGTAGAATAATAATTGATTTTGTTGAAAATTCATGATTTTAGTTCATGTATTTGATTAAAAGTTGGCTAAATATTGAACTGGAAGATTGAAGTTTGGTTGAAGATTTAACTATTTTTTTTAAAAGTGGTTTGAAGGTTTGAAAATATAATATATAATATAATAAAATATAATAAAAAAATATATATATATATAAATATAAAAAAATAAAATATATAAATATAAAAAAAATAAATAGAGTATACATAATATAATAAAATAAAGTTTGAAAAATTAAGGTTCTTGCTTTAAAATGCAACTATTTAAATAAAAATGCATTTTTTTAGTTAAAAATTTGTCTTTTTTATAGAAAATAAATCTTCTTTGTTGAATATTTAATTGATTGATTAGAGGTTGAACCACTTTGATAAATATGCATTATTCTACTTTTAGTAGAAAATTCATCTCTGGGTTCAAAGCTTAAACTATTTTGTTGAAAATTCATTTTTTTAATCAATTTTTATTAATTGCAAGGTTAATATTTTATTTTTGGTCGAAAGTTGATCTATTGAGTTCAAAAGAATTACTTTGTTGACAATTAAACAATTTTGTTCAAAACTATCCTTTTTGGTTAAAATGTTTACATTGTTTTGTCGAAAATTCGTCTTTTTAGGTGAGAAATCAAGTGTTTGGTTACAAATTCTTATTTTTAGGTATAAAATTAATCTTCTTGTTTAAAAATTAATGTTTTTGTTTTTGCTGTTCCGTTTTTGACGAGGGTGAGAGATTGTGAAGTGGATCTTAATTTTTTTTAACTACTGGTCATTCATTTTTCTTTCTTAAAGGTTTTAGAAACAATAATAAAGGACAAATAGATCAAAAAAATTAACGTGGACTTAACATTCATGTTTTTGGTAGAAAATTAAACAATTTTGTTTGAAAGTATCTGTTTTTATTAAACAGTCAACTGTTTTATTTAACAATTCGACTTTTTGGAGAACTGCTTACGTTTTAAAATTAAAATCTGTTTTGATTAAAATTTATGAAGATTTTACAATTTAGTTGAAAATTCATCTCATTGGTTAACATTTTGTTGAAAATAATTTTTTTTGTAGAAAATTTATTTTCTTGTGCAATGTGGAGTAACCTTAGGTAATCAAGAGTAATTATGTATATAAAGGTGACGATCTCTTGCTGAAGGTAAAAACTGAAAAAATTAAGTTCAAAATGAAACTTTATTCATTTTTATGTATGGCAAATTGGGACACACGAAATCTTTGTATTTCTTACCTTGTTATTGATTTTTTAAATGAAAAGAGGTGTTCCGCTCAGCCCCGTGTTACGGTAGAAACCACTAACCGCTTTACCACAATAACCAGCAAGGTTATGGCGGCTATATGGGTAAAATGGTCGTGAATTACGAGAGTGGGAAGATAAACGACGTCTGCAGTTTCATGGTGTTCTGAACCATGAAAGAGAGACAGAGAGACAGAGAGAAAGAGAGATAGAGAGAAAGAGAGATGGGAGCAGACTGTGCCAAGTTAATGCGATTGTAAATATTGCAGTCTACTCCACGATTATTGCAAGTGCAGATATGATTGCAGGTGTTTCACACCATAAATTTGCAATCTTCGGTTGATTGTTTTATTAGGATATTCCCGGATATTCCGATACTAAAACATTACGGGAATTAAGAGAATCAAATCAGGGATTTTTCCCAAAATCTTTCAAAATTCAGATAATTTATATAAAATAAATAGTCTTTTATTTTTATTTTTTTATTTATTTTAATAGGCTTTTAATTTCAAATTGTTCAATTCGAGTTGCATAATATTATATGTAAAAAACGTTACAAGATTAAGATTTTGGTCTTTGAATATAAATGGGCAGGGAACAATTACAGGGAGTTTTAAAAGTAATAATTTGCGGCCACCCTGATCTAATATTTTTGATAGTATGTTTTTGCATTTTTGATTGAAAATTCAACTTTTTTTGTTAAAAATTCATATTTTGGTGTTGAAAATTCAGTTTTTTTTTAAATTCTTTTTTTTTTAATCGAAAAGGAATCTTGACTGAAAAATATTTATTGAAAAATCGTCTTTTTGGTTACAAATTAAACTATTTTGTTGAAAATTATTTTTTTATTATTTAGTCGTTTAGAATTTTCTTTCAGCATTCATCTTGTTGTTAAACATTCAATTTTTCTGTTTACAAATTACAGTATCTTAAAAAATGTCGTTATGGTTTAAAAATTTTAATATTTGTTCAAAAATGCAAATGTTTTTTGGTAAAAAATAATATTTTTAAATTAAAAATTTGACCATTTAGTTGAAAAGTCACGTTTTTGTCAACTTCGTTTCTTTTATTAGAAAATTAATCTTCTTGTGGCAAAATTCGCTTCATTCGTTTTAAAATTCATCCTAATTGATAGAAATGTAATCTTTTTTGTTTGAAATATCAAGTATTATATTTTTTCAGAATTCGTCTTTGGAGGAAAAAATCAATTATGTGTTTAAAAGTTCAACTATTTTGTTGGAAATTCAATTATCTTGTTGAAAATTCAACTTTTTTGTTAAAAATTCATATTTTGATGTTGAAAATTCAGTTCTTTTTTTAAAAATTCGTGTTCTTGGTTCAAAAATTCTTTTGTTTTAATAGATATTTAATCTTTTTTTAATGAAAATGCAACTGTTCGTTTGAAAATTAATGTCCTTTAATTGAGGATTCAACTATGTTCAAATTTCGTATTTTTTGGCTTAATTAAACTTTCTTTATTTTAAATTTAATTTGTTATTTTATTTAAATATCTGGTATTAGATTATTCGTTAAAAATTCATCTCTTTCGGTTAAAAATTACACAAGTTAGTTAAAGTTTGAACAACTTTGTTAAACAATATTTTTTTGTTTAAGATTCATATTCCTTGAAAATTTGTCTTTTTGTTTGGATAAAACTTTTTCCAAGATGAAAATTTATTTCTTTGGTTGAAAGTTCAACTATTTTGTTAAAAATTCGTTAAAAATTAAACTTTTTGAAAATTATTTTTTTTTATTTAATCTGTTAGAATATTCTTTCAGCATTCATCTTGTTGTTAAGCATTCAACTTTTCTGTTTACAAATTTCACTATCTTCAAAAATTTCGTTTTGGTTTAAAAATGTAAATATTTGAACGAAAATGCGAATGTTTTTTGTTAAAAAATAATATTTTTAAATTAAAAATTTAACCATTTAGTTGAAAAGTCACGTTTTTCGTTTGAACTTCGGCTTTTTTATTAGACGATTTATATTTTTGGGGAAAAAATCCCCTTATTTGTTTCAAAAGTCATAATTGTTGATAAAAATTTAATCTTTTTTGTTTGAATTATCAAGTATTATATTTATTCAGAATTCGTATTTTAAGGCAAAAAATTAATTATTTGGTTAGAAGTTCAACTTTTTTGTTGGAAATTAAATTATTTTGTTTAAAATTATTATTTTTTTATATAGTCTGTTAGAATTTTCTTGCAGCATTCATCTTGTTGTTAAACATTCAACTTTTATGTTTACAAATTTCACTATCGTCAAAATTTTCGTTTTGGTTTAATTAAAATTTTTAATTAAAAATTTGACCATTCAGTTGAAAAGTCACGTATTTCCTTTAAAATTCGGCTCTTTTATTAGAAAATTAATCTTCTTGTGGAAATATTCGCTTCATTCGTTTTAAAATTAATTTTTATTGATAGAAATGTAATCTTTTTTGTTTGAAATATTTGAAATATTTAATTATTTTGATGAAAGTTAAACTTTTTTGTTAGAAATTGAAATATTTTTTTGAAAATTCCTTTTTTTTTGGTTAAAGATTATTATTTTTTATTAAATATTGGTTAAAAGTCTATGTATTTTATTGAGAATATGACTTTTTTGGTGGAAAATTAATGTCCTTGGTTGAATTTTTTATTTGCTTTTAAAATTAATATCTTGTTATTCTTCTTTTTTAGTTTAAATATCAACTATTCAATTTTTTATAGAGAACTCATCTTTATAGGTTGAAAACTTCACTATTTTGTTGACATTTTCTTTTTGTTAATGGAGTTTAATTCGACCGTCTTGTTGAAAATTCTCACTTTTGCTTCAAAGTTCAAATATTTAGCTGCCTATGTTACTGTTTGGTTAAAAATTAATTTTTTTAAATAGAAAACTCAACTGTTTTGTTGAAAATGCACCTTTTTTGGTTAAAGCTTAATTTTTTTTGAAAATTCGACGATTTGTTTTAGAATTCATCTTTGTAGGTTGAAAATGACGTCACCTATAATTTTTTATTTTTTATTTTTCTAATATTTGTTTTGTCAAGATAGTGAGAGAAAAGTTTAGATATAAACAAAACTTTCGTCTCTTTTTCATCCCTTTTGATGTTGAACCCCTTCTGCGAAGGGTTCTTCATTTATTGAGTCCGCAGAATTTAGACACTTTGTTCTCCCCTATTAGTCTAAAACTAAAGTAATTGTGTGTAAATCCCTTAGTGAGCTATATTTTAGTTCTAATTTTTCCCCTAACCTTGTCTCTGATTGATTATGCTATCGAAAATTAGCCAAATGCCCTGATCGCAAATAACAGAAAGTCATTATTTTTCATTAGAGATTTTGAATTTTATTATTTAATATAACATCTAGCTTGTTTTTAGTGCATAGTTAATAAACTAAAGTATATGCCTCAGTTTAAAGTACCATAAAACATAAATAATAATCATAAACTAAAAGTAAGATTAAAATAACTTCACCGGATTTTATACCATTTTAATTAATTCTAATTTTAATAGAATTTCAGTCATCTTAAATTTTGATTTCAATGTATGATTTAAATTTCAAGAGAAATCTAACAATAAGAGTAAATAATAAATAAATATTTGAATCCATAACTTTAATTTACGCTTTAGCTAAACGTCATAATGTTCATTTAATTTTAATTTAGAAAAGCTAACTCTATTCCTTGAAAGGTCCTTTACAACTCTATTTGCCACGTGTTTGTTAAATATTATTTAGCAAATTGTTTAATTCAAAAAATAACTAACTGAAAAAACTTGTACGTATTATTTTTAAATAAAATATTTTCAATAAAAATGTAATAAATAGAATTATGAAAAAGCTTTAAAGGAATAGAAGGAGCTTTTGTCAAATAAAATTGATTCAAAATAAAACTACGACTTTTGGCTAAAGCAGACAAAAACTCAAAAATGGAAATAACTACATTTAAATAAATAATTATAAACTCAACTATTTTTTATTGTTTATACTTGGGTTTATCTTTTAAAATTCGTTGCAATAATCAATGGATCTTTTTCTGTCAAATTTAAAAATTGATTTAAAGATTAAATAAAATTTCAAACTTGACTGGGCACTTCAAAATACGATTTTGAAGAGCTACAAGAGATTATTTTTTAATTTTTAAATATAAAGTTGCAAATATTCAATTTTCAGGATTTATATTCTAAAGGTATGCAATTTTAAATGTTTTTATAGTTAAGTTTTGAGGATTTACAACTTAAAATTGATCAATTTTATCGATTTACAATTACAAATTTTACATTTTGGAATATTTGCAATTGAAAACTCTTCAATCTTTAATGTGTTTAATAGAAAATTATTCAATTTTGAAGATATAAAATGGAAATTTAATCACTATGTGTCATAATGAGAAATTGATATTTCTATTCAAAATATTGATTTCCATTTAATCAAAAAACTTAAAGTGGAAAAAGAATTTTGTAAACTATGGCGAAATTGGTTAAAAGTGCGAATAATTGAAGGTTTACAGTAGAAACAGTTGAAAACTGACCTAATTTTAATTTTTTGAAACTCAGTGATTCATCTTCACCTCTACAAGCTTATGTTGGCTGTTTTTTTTTTCAAAAAAATAATTTGTTAGAGCGTAAAACTTAGCAGAAAAATTATTTTTTCCACCTAACTGTCAGCATTTTTAGTTACGCCGTCATGAAGTCTACAGTTATAAATATGGTCTTGTTTTCCAGAGGTTTCATAATATAAATGTTGAGAGAAAAAAAATGAAAATTTTGAAGTGGTTCTAATTAAGCTATTAGGAGGTTGAATTAATTTTTTCTTTAGATTATTCTCATGAAAGTGAATATTTAGCAATAAAATGGTAACTTCACATTATTTATAAACTTCTTCATACTTATTTTGTTATACTTAATTTACTTATTGCATCTAATTTATCTTACTGATTCTACGAATGACTTGACAATTCTTCAATAAAAAAAGCTCCATATCGTAAAAACCTTTAAAACAAGTAAGAAAATATTATTATTTTCCTTAAAAATAAGTTTGAAAAGTTTTATTTAATTATTTACAATAGTAGTGTCATAAAAGAAGATTCGAAACTTGTTTTAATTACCGTCGTTCGCACGGAGTTTTGAAAACAATTGGTTGTAAAAGTATTTTAAAAAAGCCTTGGCAATCCACTTTTTTATTTTATATTACAATCAGCATGTTGATGGCAGCAGGATTCTATATTGAATTTATTTATTTCTTATTTTATTAATTCAAAGTTAAAAACTTTTGTCGTACATAAGTTACGAGCTATATAAATTCTAATTAATTTAATCCCAGGTTGAATTTGCTTCTTAATTCTTTTAAGAAGCTATTGCAAATATAGTGCAAATTTTAATGTTTAATGTTTTCCTGAATTTTAAATACAAAATTCGAAATTATAATTTTTTTCCAACATTCTTGGAATCATTGGACAGCTACACCATTTTTCATGTTTTTTTTACACTGTGCAAGAAGTTAAAGTTGAAAGAAGAAATTTGTACAAATTGGAAGTAATCTCGTTTGTAGTAAAATAATAATGCACTCTAAGAACATTTTTTACAATTATTTTACAAATTTTTTTGGGTGAAAATTCAACTGTTTGCAGCTAAAAATTCATATTTTTTGTTGAAAAACTTTTTTTTAGCAAATTATTT
Source organism: Druon quercuslanigerum (assembly GCA_010014905.2). Classification (NCBI taxonomy): domain Eukaryota; kingdom Metazoa; phylum Arthropoda; class Insecta; order Hymenoptera; family Cynipidae; genus Druon; species Druon quercuslanigerum. Next base: position 10,105 of record JAAAKG020009747.1, read on the forward strand.
TTTTTATCTGAAGAGTAAACTATTTTATTTTTGTGAAAAATCTATCCTATGTAATTTGAAAATGTGAATATTTGGTAGAAAATTCATGTATTTGTGTGGAAAATTAACCTTCCTTGTTCATAATTCAGCATTTTGATTGAAATTTATTTTTTTGGAACTGAAAATGTAACGATTCCATTTGTGGTTTAAAATTTTTCCTTTTCAGTAGAAAACTCAACTGTTTCGTTGAAAATTTATCTTTCTTGGTTGAAAATTATCTTTCTTGTTAAAAAATCTTATTTTTTAATTATTTAATAATAACTTTAAAACTAATTTTGTTTTTCTACTTTTTGTTGCAGGTGAGATTCAATGTTTATCAATGCCGAAATTTAACAAGTGTAATGGTAATGTCAAATTTTTAAAAGTATTTTTTCATTAAAGTAGTAAGCGAACATACATTATTTAATAGGGCTGAGTTGGTTTACTAAACCAGCATTTGTTAAACTTTATTAATAACAAAATTATGAAATCATTTTGCGATAGCATACCAAATGACGTAAGGAAAATAACATCAAAACTAAGGTAATTAATCAGGTTGTTTATCGGATCGAGAAAACTCCGTGAATTTTCTTTAAGGTCGGAAATTCTTTGGCCTATCTCCATATTTAAATATTTTTTGTTAATTCGTTCCTTTGGGTGGCAAATTAAATTATTCCGTTCAAAACTAAATTTTTGGTTGAAAATATTTTTGATAATTTTATATTTTTTACTAAAACGGCTACTGTTTGGTTTCAAATTTAATTATTTTGATGAAAATTCAACAATTTAATTAAAAAGCTATCCAGTTTGGTTGTAAATTCAACTGTTTTGTTGAACATTTGTCATTTTGGGATGAGGATTCAATTATTTGGTTAAAAACTCGTATTTTTTATTGAATTCAACTATTTTTTATTTAAAAATAAAAGTTGTGTTTGGTAGAATATCAACTATTAGATACTTGAAGATTCATAATTTTATTTCAAAATTTAACTATTTTGTTTAAAATGCCTTCTTTCTTTGATTGAAAATTAATCCTTATATTTGAAAATTCAATTTCTTGATTTAAAGTTCAACTGCTTTTTCGAAAATAAATTTTGTGTGTGATGATTTACCATTTTTGTTAAAAATTTATCTCTGGTTATAAAGTTACCTATTTTATTGAAAATACGTTTCTTTTGTTTCTTGAATCCAGCTGCTTTTGATATAGAATCAAAATATTTTTTTGTTGAAACATTAACTATTACATTTTAGTTGAAAGTTCATCGACAAGGATTTAAATTTGATTTTTTTTATCAGAGAAGTGTCACGTGTTATAAAACCTTTGCGACACCCCCCCCCCCCCCCCCCACCCCCCACTGTTATTTTTTCACCCACCCCCCCCCCCCACCCCCCTCAACCATTTATGCACCACCTTATCATATATTTCATATATACAACCAGATAGAAAAAAGCA